>CAUYON010210731.1:0-15991 GCA_963573935.1 Arctocebus calabarensis | reverse complement strand
CACCAGGCTGCCTATAATAAACAAAAAATAACTATAAGGATTCTGCAACCAAAAAATGGCCGGGCGTTGTGGCAGGCGCCTGTAGTCCCAGCTACTTGGGAGGCAGAGGCAAGAGACTCGCTTGAGCCCAGGAATTGGAGGGTGCTGTGAGCTGTGATGCCATGACACTATCCAGGGTGACAGCTTGAGGCTCTGACTCAAAAAAAATTAAAAAAAGATTTATTGAAGTTTATCTCATCATATGTATACTTTGGATCACCTATCAGACATTATTCAGCTTCTGTTTTTCTTCAGGCCCTTAATTTCCTTTCTGAATGCCATAGTCGTCATTTTTTTTTTTTTTTTTTTTTAATCAGGACCAGTAAAAACAGTCCATTTCTGTAATTAAAAATACCAAACTCTGGTCCCAACTACTCAGGAGACTGAGACAAGAGAATTGCTTGAACCCAAGAGTCTGAGGTTATTGTGAGCTATCACTCCATTGCACTCTACCAAGAGCAACAAAGTGAGACTTTGTCTCAAAAAAAAAAAAAAAAAAAATTTAACCCGATATCCCAGTTACTATATTTTTTTAGCATCTTCCTTTTTTTTTTTTCATTACAGAATCCCTTTAGAGGAGTATCTTGAAGGTCTTATCCACAATTTTTTTTCTTGTAGACAGGAGAACTGAGGACAAAAATGAGCCAGTCTCATGAAGACAGTTTAACAAGTGTGGCTTGGAATCCCGACGGGAAACGCTTTGTGACTGGAGGTCAGCGTGGTCAGTTCTATCAGTGTGTGAGTATTCATAGCCCTCTTCCCAGTGTCTACTTGTTTAAAAGCAAATTTAGTTTTAAATATCCACTTGACTCAGTATCTTTTATGCAATGTACTATATAAAGACTTAACTTTGCCATCCTCCTGGGCAAGCAGTGTCCAATAGAATTTTCTGTTATTTTTTCCTTCACTTTTATTTTAACAACTTCAAATATTTGAGAATGAATTTTTGTAACCAAAAATAAAGAGCTGAATTTCATGGTGGACTGTCTTAAATATTTGAGGAATATGGTGACAGGTGCTACCAGAGAACTTTTTGATCTTTATCTCCTGATCAGTAGTTCTTCTGATGATCTTGGATCGTTGAAGTGATAAAAAATAAGTAATGGGTTAAAAAGTTATGAAAAAGTAAACTCTGATACAAATGTGGTGTCATTACTGTTTTATCTAGATTCTCTCTCATAACATTGCCTCGAATAGTCCTAATAGGCTCTTCCATATTGTGGGTGGTGGTGTTTTGTGGGTTTTGTTTGTGACTGTTATTTTTTTCAGACAGAATCCTGTCTGGCTAGAGTGCAGTGATGGTCATCATAGCACACTGCAACCTCGACCTCCAAAGCTCGAACAATTCTTCTGCCCCCAGCTTCCTGAGTAGCTGGGACTATAGACACACACCACTGTGTCTGGCTAATATTTTTGTTTTTGTAAATAAGGGATCTTGCTGTTGCCCAGGATGTTGTCAGATTCCTACCTCAAGCTAATCTCCCTCCTGTAGTCCCAGCTACTCTGGAGGCTGAGGCAAGAGAGTTGCCTAAGCCCAGGAGTTGGAGGTTGCTGTGAGCTGTGATGCCAGAGCACTCTACTGAGGGCGATAGGGTGAGACTCTGTCTCTACGAAAAAAAATAAATAAATAATAAATAAAACTTAAGAAATGTCCTGCAATTCAAGCTAGTCTCCCTCAGCCCCCCAAAGTGTTAGAATTCCAGGTGTGAGTCACCACCCCCCCAACCCAGATTTATGTTTAAGACTAATTAAATCATTTAGCTAAAACAGACTATCAATTTATTGTATTAAGCTGCTTGAAACATATGGAATTTGTCATACTATCTTAACATGATTTTAATTCATTCATTCTCAGTCTCAGGGTGCAAAGCAGCCTGTATGTTTCTGCTGACTTTGCGATTATAAGGCATTTAAACCTTCAGAGTACTGGACTTGATAGTTCTCTAAACTATAAAATAGGGGCAGTAATTCATTTCAGAACTTTGAATATTTATTAAGATAATGACTATAAAAGATAAATCTTTTAGTAGCATAACTTCTGAATATTATAGGACAAATCTATCACTAAAGGATATTAAGAGATTCTTTTGGTTTTTTGTTTGTTCTCTGAGTGCTGTCAGGGAGTTAATAGTAGTTTTCTTCTGCTCAGGATTTAGATGGTAATCTTCTTGACTCCTGGGAAGGGGTAAGAGTGCAATGCCTTTGGTGCTTGAGTGACGGGAAGACTGTTCTGGCATCAGATACACACCAGCGAATTCGGGGATATAACTTCGAGGACCTTACAGATAGGAACATGTAACTATTTTTTTCCCCCTTAAATGGCAATTATCTGATTTGTACTAAAATGTGTAGTATTTCTTACTTTTTCAGAAGGACAGCTTTTACTATGTTTTTTGTTTTGGTTTTGATTTGATTAGTAATTTGTATTGAAGGTCAGGTAGTACTTCATAATTATTAACTCATATTCTTTTCAGTTGAAGTATAGTGCATGATAATGATTATAGGCAAAATTGTCATGTAAGTTAGAACATTTTCTATTTTGATATGTTAAGCTAGAACATTCTATATTTGCAATTTGAATGTTTTCATTCTTAATATGTTGCTTCTGACAAATTATTTTCTGATTACAGAGTACAAGAAGATCATCCTATTATGTCTTTTACTATTTCAAAAAATGGCCGATTAGCTTTGTTAAATGTAGCAACTCAGGTATGTCCATTAATATAATTTTCAGATAAAGCTTACTACAGGTTTTCTAATTATGATTTTTAGTATATGTATTCTATATTTCTACTTATTCTTAAATTTTATTGCATGTTTTTGATTCTTAAGTATGTAGAATCAACCATAAATTTATTAGAACATTGGCATTTTGCATAAATAGAAAATAAAAGAGTTCTATCTAGCAAAGAGATATTCACAGATTACTTCTTACAATTTTTTTGAGTAGAGATAGACCAAATATCTGTATTTTCTTTTGCCACAGGGAGTTCATTTATGGGACTTGCAAGACAGAGTTTTAGTAAGAAAGTATCAAGGTGTTACACAAGGATTTTATACAATTCATTCATGTTTTGGAGGCCATAATGAAGACTTCATCGCCAGTGGCAGTGAAGGTGAATTGTGTCATTTCAGTTTATATATATTGTTGTTAAAGTTTTTAATTCTCAATTTGTGAAGATAGTCATGTCCCCAAGGAAATTCAAGGTATTAAACAATTTTGAGTTAGTTATCCAAAATATTGTTAATTTCCCTTTATTGTAATGACTTGTGCCCTCTGTATTGTTATGAATCTGTACTGCCTACTCTGCCCATGTAGAGGAGTGTTTGGGGCATGTATCAAATCAAGATTTAGTTAAATCATTATATATTTTCGTGTGCTGGTTTTTTTCATGGGACTGAGTTTTTAAGAATTAATAGTGTCTAAAAACTTAAGATTAGCTAGGCTGATCATGGTGGCTAATAGCTGTAATCCTAGCATTCTGGAAGGCTAAGGCAGGCCAATTGCTTGAGCTCAGGAGTTTTGAGACCAACCTGAGCAAGAATGAGACCCCGTCTCTTCTAAAAAAAACTGAAGCAAGATGAATAATCTCTTGAGCCCAAGAGTTCAAGATTGGTGTGAGCTATGAGGCCACAGCACTCAGCCCACACAACAGAGTTAAGACAATAGATAGATAGATGGATGTTAATTATAATGTTATACCTGAACTTGGACAGAATTGATGCTAGTTAGATCTTCAGCATTTCTTCAGTGACCACAGAGAATAATATCAGTTTGATAATTCTTACGGTTTAAAAATAGCTTTAATTGGCTTGGCTCCCGTAGCACAGTGATTACAGTGCCAGCCACATACACCAAGGGTGGCAGGTTCGAAACCAGCCCAGGCCAGCTAATCAACAAGACAACTGCAACAAACATAGCTGGGCGTTTTGGCAGGCGCCTATATAGTCCCAGCTACTTGGGAGGCTGAAGCAAGAGAATCGCATAAGCCCAAGAGTTTGAGTTTGCTGTGAGCTGTAACGCCATGGCATTGTACGAAGGGCAACATAGTGAGACTCTGTCTCAAAAAAGAAATAAATAAATAACTTTAATAAACAAAATTGTCCCTACTCCTACTTTTTTGAATAAATTTGTTCTCTAGTCTAAAAGCATGGGTATTTCAGGTAGGCATGAATCTGTCCAATTTCAAGTATGAATTGCTCTGATGATTTCTCCCACAATAAAAAAGTAAGATATGAATTGTTCTGGATTCACAAGGTAGAAAACACAAAAAGTAAGAAACATGAAAAACTTAAGTATGAATTATTTAAAGGACATAAGCACAAATAAGTGAGGCAGTTTTAAAACTTAGTGTATTTCAGTGGCGCCTGTGGCTCAAGGAGTAAGGTGCCGGCCCCATGTACCAGAGGTGATGGGTTCAATCCTGGCCCCTGCCAAAAGCTGCAAAAAAAAAAAACATAGTGTATTTCGTGCTCTTTGTTTTGTTTTGAGACAGAGTTTCTCTTTGTCACCCTGGGAAGAGTACATGATGTCACAGCTCACAGCAACCTCAACTCTTCGGCCCAAGTGATCTTCTTGCCTCAGCCTCCCAAGTAGCTGGGACTATACAGGGACGCAGTGCAATGCCCAGCTTATTTTTCTATTTTTAGTAGAGATGGGGTCTTGGCCTTGCTCTTGCTCAGGCTGGTCTTGAACTCCTGAGCTCAAGTAGTCCACCTGCCTCACCTTCCCAGAGTGGTAGGATTACTGGCATGAGCCAGTGCACCGGCCAATTCAAATGTTTTATTACAGTTCTGAAACATCAATCAGATCTAGTGTCTATATTATCTCTTAAGATGACCACAGTAATCCATTTGCCATTTACTTGCAAAGGATGTATTTTAAGGACCCTCCAAAATCCATAAAATGCCAGTAGAAGATAGAGAAATTAGGAAACAGTTTCCCAAAAAGTGCCATTTCTTAAGCCTTTTTATTGTATTGACAATATATAGGAAAAACTAGCCATATTTTTCACCCTTGCATAAGCAATGGATTTCTCAAACTGATAGCACAAGCAGAGCTTGACCAGAAAGCCTATCACTCTTTTTATTGAGACAGGGTCTTGCGATGTTGCTCAGGATAGAGTACAGTGGTATGTGCCCTCATAGCTCACTGCAGCCTTGCACTCATGGTGTGAAGGGATCCTCCTGCCTCAGCCTCCCAAAGTGGTAGGACAAGAGATACGAGCCATGATACCTGGCAGAGTTTGTTTCTTATGGTCATTTCATGAGATTATATAAATAGTCTAATACAAAGCCATATTACGGTGCAGATAATAAACCATTGTCTAGATTCACTAGTAAACTCCTGAGCAGGGCTTCTCTGGATTGGAATGCAAACCTTATCATTTCTTAGCTGTTAATCATGAGCAGACCATTTAACCTCTCAGTGCTCCATTCATCATAAAAAGGGAATAAGGATAATACCACCTTAAGGAATAATAATGAAGATGAAATGTACATAAAGTACTTGGTACCTGGTACTTTGTAAACACTCAGAAAAGTTTAGCTATCATCTTCACGGTTGTTTTTGAATATGGATATATCACTGCCTTTGGGGGAATGGGGTGGGGAGAGAATGTCTCCCTCTGTCTCCTGGGCTAGAGTGTGGTGGGGTCATCATGGTTCACTTCCCATCCCGAACTCCCAGGCTCAAGCAATTCTCTTGCCTCACCCTCTGGAGTAGCTGAGACGACAGGTTTGTGTCACCAGGCCTGGATATTTTTCAATTTTTTATAGAGATAGGGTCTTGCTCTTGCTCAGACTAAAGTCAAGCGGTCTTCCTGCCTCAGCCTTCCGTTATAATTAGCATCGTAGATGTGAGCCACTGTGCTCAGCCAATACTTTGCTTTTCTGTCATGTCACATTTTCATAGATTTTATCATTATCCATATCTTGGATTTGTTTTACATTCAAAGACCTTGGTTTGTTAATTATATTGCTCATGTATTGATAGAATACTGCAAATACTTTTTGGTGACTTGAGAGCTGATCACCTTTAACAGGAAAAATGTATATTTTATTAAAATGACTTTCCTTAATTTCTTCTTTTCTTAAACTTTCATATTATATTTGTTTTGCCTTTAAGTTCTAGTAAGAATCACATGTTCTATGTACAGTGAATGATCAGTTGGTTTTGTTAATATAAAACAACTCCCTAACTTTTCTTTAAATTATTACATATTCAGATCACAAGGTTTACATCTGGCACAAACGTAGTGAACTGCCAATTGCGGAGTTGACAGGGCATACACGTACAGTAAACTGTGTGAGCTGGAACCCACAGATTCCATCCATGATGGCCAGCGCCTCAGATGATGGCACTGTTAGAATATGGGGTCCGGCGCCTTTTATAGACCATCAGAATATTGAAGGTAATACTGTTGTATAATGTTCCTCTGTTTTCTGCCAAAATTCTGCTTATTTTGAAGTTCTGGCATTTTTAAAGCAATAATTTATTTAAAGGGGTGCTATATGATTTATTTTTTCTCTTTTTAGAAATTGTTCCCTGTCTCACTCCACAGAAAGAATTTAAGTAATCTAAAAGCTAACAATGGTTGTTGTTCCTGGGGGGACAATGAAGAGAATAAGCTGAAATGTGATACCTCATCCATTTAGCTATTTTAAAGATCTTATAGAAAATCTTGCTTTATCATGCTACCTAAATGTAATATTGCAGGAAGCATTTTATACATGTGAGAACTAGCTAGTATACAAAACTTGAAAATCTTTAGAAGATTTGAATGATCTTGATTATGGATTTTACTCTTAAAAATAAACATTAACATCATGTAGCATACTAACATGAGTTAACTTAATGAATAGAGAAAGAAACTAAAATTTGCCATGTACCGATGTGTTGGCATGCTAGTCCTTTTAAGTACACTGTTTTGCATAAATTCTTCATATCCTATAAGGGAAGTATTTTTATCATTTTTAGAAGTGAGGAAACTAAAACATAACAAAGTTAATTAACATGTTCAGTGCTGGCAGGTCTTCAAATCTCAGTCTGAAAGTTTTTTTCCCCACTACTTTGAAGTACTTAAGATAAAGAAAGCACAAAGTATAAGCTAACAGTTAAGGGCAAAAGGTTAATTGAACATGGTATCAGTACTACAGAGAAGAGGTAATGATAAATTTTATGTAAATGACTTATCATATTGTCAGAGCAAGTAAAAAATGTTTAGTTTGCTTAGAAGGAAGTGATTTACCTAGACATAGCTGAACAGATTTTTTGTTCAGCATGACCCACCTAAATGTTTTAGTAAGAAAAGATGACTAGGGTGGCTCCTGTGGCTCAGTGAGTAGGGCGCCGGCCCTAAACACTGAGGGAGGTGGATTCAAACCCGGCCCCAGTGAAACTGCAACAAAAAAATAGCCGGGCATTGTGGCAGGCGCCTGTAGTCCCAGCTGCTTGGGAGACTGAGACAAGAGAATCGCCTAAGCCCAGGAGTTGGAGGTTGCTGTGAGCTGTGACGTCACTGCACTCTACCGGGGGCAATAAAGTGAGACTTTGTCTCTACAAAAAAAAAAAGATGACTAACTGCTCTCTGTTAAGTGATTCTCAGTTGTCGAAGGCATGTATGGTTCAAAAAATATATTCTCTACACTTTGTTTTTGTCTTTATGGTACACACTCTAGAATGCTTAACCATATCTTCCTGCAGATGAGGATATGCAGCCAAAGATGATAATACAAAACATGAAGAGTATATGAGTCAAAAAAGTTTGAGAACTACTCTTCAGGTGTTGAGCCTGGACAGGCCTTTTTGTATTTGCAGGTCACTACATGGCCTTCTTACATTCCTCTAGGAAATCAGTTAAGATCAGACATCTTTACCTTCTTTTGTTGTCCTGTTTGAGTTTTTTGAGGCTTACTAGATAGTCTTCATAGATTTATAGCAGTGATTACCTATGATTTTCTGATTTTTAGTCATTTGAAAGTTACTTCTTCAAATAAACATTTAATCTGAAAAAGTAGGAAAATATTATGTATATGGTTAACAGATTTGGCGCAGAAGAGGATATGTTTTATGCCTCCACTGCAGTGGAATACAAGTTGCACTGTTGTTTGCTGAATTTGATTAATGTGGATACTCACTTTGGTGGGTGAGCAATTTTTGGCTCAGTTATAAGATCTGGGTCCAATTCAGCACCTTTGGTGCTTTGACAGTGTGGGTACAGCCCTAAAATATTATTTTCAACTGCAATAAAAAAACTTCTGTACATGTATAGCCAGGTATTTGTTGATGTGCCCCTTTTGCCAGTATCTTCAGTGGGGTCTTTCCTCCTTCTCTACCTACTTGAAAACTTTTTTTAATTAAAGTAATAAATATTTGGAGTAGAACTTTTAAAAAATACAGATGAAGCTAAAGAAAACATTTAAAGATCATAACATCATAATAATACTATAATAAATATTTCACTTACCAACCCTATTTCAAAAGAGGGAATTTGCTGACCTTTTATAGACCGGTATTTTTGTTGTTTTTGAGGATTATATAAAATGAGATGACTTGAATACACACTACAATATGGATGAATGGACCTTGAACAATATGCTAAGTGAGAGAAGCCAGATGCAAACATGTATGCTCGGCACCCACAGCTCAGAGTGGCGAGGGTGCCAGCCACATACCCCCAGGCTGGGGGGTCCGAACCTGGTCCAGGCCTGCTAAAACAACAATGACAACAACAACAACAAAATAGCCAGGCATTGTGGTGAGAGCTGTAGTCCCGGCTACTTGGGAGGCTGAGGCAGGAGAATCACTTAAGCCCAAGAGTCTGAGGCTGCTGTGAGCTGTGATGCCACCGTACTCTACCAAGGCAACATAATAAGACTCTGTCTCAAGAAAAAAAAAAAAAAAAAGACCACATATGATTATATTTGTATAAAATGGTCTAGAAGAGACAAATCTATAGACAAAAGGAAATACACTAGTTTCAGTATACAGAGAGGTGTGTGGTTGCTAATCGGGGTGATCAAAATGTTCTAAAATTGATTGTTGATGGTTGTACATTCCTATGAATACACTAATACATTGATGTATACGCTTTAAATAGGTGCATTGTATAGTATGTGAATTATATTTCAATCTGTTATATATCACCACCCCAAAAGGGAGTAGAGTCAGTTTCAAACTGAGCAACCAGAAGAATTAATAACTACCTAGTTACAGTATGTAGTTCTACCTTAGACTGCCAGATCTTTTCTTCTTTTCTACTATAAGCTATTATAAAGATTTTTCTATTCTGTATAACTACTTCGAGGTTGATTTTTAAAGTAGGATATTCCAATATGATTGTTCACTTCAATTTCTCCAGTATTCAAAGTAATCATGAGTTAAGACTATAATATATATAGCCTAAAACATGATGCAAACATTTTTGTTTTAATGGTTATGATGATGAAAGAATGAATTATTTCCTTTGGTAATAATTAAACATTTTAATCTTACTGTATTTTTTTATGTCATGATGATTTTGAAACTTTCTAACTAGTAACTTTTCTCTCTCTCCTCTTCTCCCTCTCCCCCCCTCCAATACACATTTTCATCTTGTCTTCATTCAGAGGAATGCAGTAGCATGGATAGTTGATGGCGAATTCGGAGCAGACGACTTCTGTTTAACTTAAAATTAGTCGTATTTTAATGGCTTGGGATTTGGTGCAAACAAACATGATTGATAGCTGGACAGACATGCTCGTCATGAAAAAAGAACCATTTCTGAAGCCCGATTGGGGCCAAACATTTACACCTTGCTTCATAGTAACCAGTTGAGATGAAGCACGTCGTTAGAACGTTGTTGGACACCATGTTGAATTATCCCCCCATCGGTTGTGAAGAACTGTGCTACATTCAGGCTTACCCATTGAACTCAGTATATATATTTTTTTTCCCTCCTGCCTTTTGTCTGGCAGGATACCATTCTTGTTGCTCTTCTGTGTAATGAAGTTTAAATGCTTGTTTGGAAAACTTTATTTAACAGTTTAGAAGGCTTGATAGAAAGAGTGCATTAGTCTGAAGAGTATACATTGGATAGGAAAGAATTTCCTTCTTTTGTTTCTCCAAATCTTTCCGCCTTATTTAGCTTGAGATCTTTGCAGCTTGGTTCATGGATTCTAGCCTTGCCCGTTGCGCAGTATATACTGATCCAGATGATAAACCAGTGAACTATGTCAAAAGCACTCTCAATATTACATTTGACAAAAAGTTTTGTACTTTTCACATAGCTTGTTGCCCCGTAAAAGGGTTAACAGCACAATTTTTTTAAAAATAAATTAAGAAGTATTTATAGGATTAAAGTGACTTCATTTGTATACATTTGGAATCTAAACCAGCTTAAAAACAGTTTCCTGACTTAGATAAGCAGTTTAACTGATCCTCTGCTGGAATACCACATGAGACATGGTCAGAAACAGTCCTTGGAAGAACATTGCACAGGAAGCGCAGAATAATACTTTGAATGTTTTCCCCTTTTTGTTTTATTCCTGAAAGAACATCAGTGCCCAATCTTAAAGAAATTTAAGATTCAAAAGAATTTTAAATATACTGTGAAAAATCAGTAGTCAGTTGGTTTCCAATAAAGCTTGTTCCAAGTTGTTCTCAACTTGGGAAGTCATTTTGGTGTGATCTAGCAAGACAAAAGAAATTGGCAAATATAACCACTTTAGAAGTTTATAGTATAATTGAAATTGTTAGAAGAATTAAGCAGGTTACAAAAACAAACTGGGATTAAAATCTCATAATCATTTATCTTAATTGCCCTTAATAATTTCATATATAGAGATACATACATTTCAAGAATATTCCTTTTCAGTTTTTCAGATATTGCCATATCGAACCTCATTCTAAACTGGTGCTGTGGATAGTCTTTTCCTTTCCCATCCCCTTTTAGTTAAAGGAAACATTTCCTTCATGGAAAAACACTTTTAATTTTGAGAATTTCACATTTAAAATGAGCCAAAAGCCTGATGTTCACATTGTGCTTTTAAACCCCATAACAGCTGAATACAATTGTAGTCTCCCTTGAAGTTCCCTCCCTTTTTCAGTAGAGGATCAATAGGGTGACAGTAGCTGTTATGTTGGGGAGAGGAGTGGGAATACCTCCGAAATAAGGTTCTGGTGAAAAAAAAAGTCTTACACTAAAGTTCCCCTTTACACCTAGCCAAGCCTATAATATTTTATTACTGTGAGTAGACACTTTTACGATTCACAAGGACGAGAAAAAAGGCTTGGGTATCAAATTCTTCCATTGTAGTGTGGGGGCGGGGGATGACAGCAGGGAGAAAGGGAAAAGTCAGGGAAGGGGAGAAGAAAGAAAAACACATTTGGCCTTAAAATAGCATGCGTTCTCCCAAAAAACCATAGTAAGATAAAATGACAGATCGTGGTCAGCAGATTATTTTATCAAATTGGTATGTAAAAGATTTAAGCTCCATTTTGCAGAGACCACCACTTAAGAGAATCAAAGAACTCCTTCCTGTTTTGATACTTCTGAGTTAAAATAACTATGTTATAATTTATCTGGTACTTCATTTTTCTTAACTAAAATTACTTTCTACTTTAAGCTTGAATAAAAATCTTCATTGGTAACTGTATATCATTAAGTGGCAACTTATATTTACCTCAGTACAGTTAAAACCATTCATATTTTAAGTGATTCATGTATACCCTGAAGCCGTTAATCCACCCCAGTCTCGACAGTAACATCACCAACAAAATGTGGGCATAGAAACTCCACAGCTGTTTACAAATTTGGTTACAGTGTGCTATGGTACATTAGTAACATTCACTGAGATTTGTGCCCATTCAGGGGCAATTTGGCACTCAGATTCTACACTCTACTTCACCCAACCACCCCTAGATCTGAGTTTTCCGTGTGCTTCTGAAGTACTTTAAAAAAGTGGAGTAAAAGTGAGGCACATTTTACAAGAACATAACTCCTATTAAAATGGAGTAACAACTATGCAAAGGTTTCTATAGCAGCTAGATGAGTTTGTTTTCCAGGTCTGTCATAACTGGCAGCTTCCTATATATACTGGTACTTTGCTGTGCCAATTTGCTATAAACGTCTGTTTCATACATTTGCCATGCAGTGACTATGCTAGAAAGGTGAAATAAATGGTGAAGAAACCTAGGATGAGGTGGTATAAGAACGTGATAGCAGGATTTTCCAATCCGTAGGTATTAATAACTGAAAACTTAATGATGGTTCTGTAGACTCTATAGTAGGCCAAAGAGTGAAAATACTATCAAGCCAGCCACAAGATACTAACAAATGTATAAACTGAAAAGTACCAATACTTTTTGCACATAGATAAAAACAGTGGAGAAATTTGGCTCCAAAAATCAGGTTAGTAGGCTCATTTCCATGTGCTTAAAAATGTTTTTGTTATTGTTACACATTGAATAAGGGCTAGAACAAGTATGAAATTACATGTCTTTTTCCTCCAAATAATTGGTTTTAAGGGTAAAATGTTGGATTTGGGGATTACTGAGATTGGTGTATGGGGGGTGGTGATGAAGAATTAAAAGTGGGTGTTAGTTGGGAGGGATATCAAAGCCTTAGTTTTGGTTTTTGTATTTTATTAGTATTCATAACAGCTACATTTCTTTTGCTCTTACTGGCCAGATAAATATATTAAACCAGGTAAGTAGTTTAAGCAGGAAATTTTATTTCCAAATATCCCTACAAATTGGCCCATTTTATTGGGTGGGAGAACAAAAAGGGATTCCCTAACTTTAAGTAATTTATTTACCCTGTTAGTCAAAAGATTAGAAAATTCAATCTTGTCAATATTTTCTTAGCTCGAACAAACACAAGTAATTATTATATGGTGAGCTTTATTATTAGGAGTATTCTGCCTCTAGAGTGGCATTCCGTGACATTAATAGAAAATCCTTCTTTCCCATCCCTCCCCATCTTGAAATTTTCTTTTTTAGATGTTGGTTCCTGCAAACAAGAACTGACCCTATCACCTCTGCCTCACAGTGGGTAAATATATCATACATCTCTTGAAAGAGAACTATCCATGTCAGTTTCTTTCACAGCAGAAGAATGGCTGATTTTGATTGGGGAGGAAAGAAGACATTTTCCTTAATATCCTTTTTGTCCCACCTCTGAAATGTTATAAGTATTTTGATTGATTTTACTTTAATTTCTTGTTTAGACTTTAGCAACTCTTCTTTTTGAGTTGCTGTCTGAAACGTTACTTCCATTTCAGAAACCATATCTCATTTAATAGAAACTAACTTTAAAAGAAGAGGTGAATTTGCATTTACACTTAGACACTTTCTAAAAACAGGGTGAACTTAATTGAAATTTTTCAGTGTTGTTAAGCTATTGTTATACTAGCTGCCCTATAGTTGCAAAACCTATAAAAACCCAACCCCTATCTACTCAATCCAGATAGCCTGGATTTAACAAAACTAATAGTATAAAAATGTATGCGTGTGTGTGTGTGTGTGTTGTGTTTATGTATGGGAAAGAGTACTTAATTCATGAGAAGTCCTGGAAATGGCTGTTATAGGTTCTTGTCATTTTTACTAAAGGTCTTGTGCACGTGTGAAGTGCCCTCTCTGAGTTTAAGGTTTAGTTAATACTGGTATATTTTTATAAGATTGATACTGTGTCCCCATCTTTAACTTAAAACATTTTCATTATCAGGGTCAATGTGCTAGAACTGAATTGTAACATTTTTAGGCACAAATGGAAAAAAATGTTATTGGCTCCTTGAAAATGTATGTGTGTGGCGAGGGGAACAGATCCACAAAAGCATGTCTGTACTTAAAAACCAAGCTGTAGAGATCAAGAAAAGAACTTAAGTGTTGATCTCAAGATTTCTAAATTGTCAAGATTTACATGGCATTGTGGTGGAACTAGTTAACACTTTAGAGCTTTTGGTATGTAATAACTATTTGCTATGGACTGATTAAATGTTTCAAAGGATTGTGTTCTTAAATTGGGGGGGGTTGTTAGTTTTTTTTTTTTTTTTTAACTGCCTCTCAGATTACATTTAGTAGTTTAAATTTCTTTGTTTTATTATTTCATTAAAGTATAAAAATTTCAGGTCTCTGATATTTATTTTCACTTGTTCTAATTATTTACAAAATACCCTTTGTTGACTTTTATTTTATAAATGTGTAGTATATGAAACATCATAAAAATTCTGTTCAATTGAAACTACATTAACTTTGATTTGCTTTACTGTTTCTTTTTTTTTAATACACCTTTTCCATGTTAGTGCGCAGCACTTAGCCAGTCCTTTGTATCCCCTTTCTTTCAAACCAATAAACAGAATGAGTA
Source organism: Arctocebus calabarensis (assembly GCA_963573935.1). Classification (NCBI taxonomy): domain Eukaryota; kingdom Metazoa; phylum Chordata; class Mammalia; order Primates; family Lorisidae; genus Arctocebus; species Arctocebus calabarensis. Next base: position 1,607 of record CAUYON010210731.1, on the reverse strand, counting down.
ACTGAGTACTTCTTGGTGTGTTACATCTCCTAATAGCCATGAATCTGAACATTTAATAGATTATTTTTACCTAAAACAATTGATTTGCTGAGTTTTTACTTAATTATTGTAGTGATAGAGTCTCATTACACTGCCCAGCCTGGGCTCAAGCAGTCCTCCAGACTCGGCCTCCTCAGGTAGGAGTATCAGGCAGTAGCTTCCATGCCCGGCTTTGCTGTGCTGTTTGACTTCCTCAGATTTTCCCTTGTGCGCGGTACCTAAAGAAGCAATGTTTAGTCTTTTGGGAAGTCTTTTTAAGGGCCAGGAGCATTGCATTTCAGAGGAATTGCATGCTTCATTTTGTTCATAAATATTGCTACATCTGAAGTTATGTAGTTAGGCATTGGATATGATTAGTAGAGAAAGTATATTTCCACTTTGAAATTAAAAATCATTTTATAATGAATAGAATTATATATTTTCTAAAGATTTCCTTGGATGTGGATCTAAAGATATACCTGGAGAAAACATGGAATGTATACAAAATTCTGGTCCTTTTTTTTTTTTTTTGGTAGAGACAGAGTCTCACTATGTGGCCTTCAGTAGAGTGCCGTGGTGCAGAGCTCACAGCAACCTCCAAATCCTGGGTTTAAGCAATTCTCTTGCCTCAGTCTCCCAAGTAGCTAGGACTACAGGCGCCAACCACAATGCCTGGCTATTTTGTTGTTGTTGTTGCATTTGTCATTGTTTGGCAGGCTCGGGCTAGGTTAACACCTGCCAGCCTCAGTGCATGTGGCTGGTGCCATAACCACTGTGCCACGGTTGCCGAGCCAGGTACGGCATTAAATACAGCGAATTTCCCCTTAAAGGTTCTGTACAATAAAAGGAAGTTCAAGTGTGAAAACTTACTATTTGGCAGTTGAGTAATGGTGAGTCAGCTGATGATAGCAACTCCACTAATAGGGCAGTGCGAAGTAGTACTTTTGCCATACTGCTCACTGCTTGGGAAGTCAGAGTTTGCAACTTCTAATTAATAGGCAAGACAAGGGAGAAGTTTTTGTTCCTGTTTTCTGTAAAAACATAGTAGAGGCTCAGCGCCTGTGGCTCAATGGGCTAAGGCGCCAACCATGTACACCTGAGCTGGCAGGGCATGTTCGAATCCAGCCCCAGCCTGCCATACAAAAATGACGGCTGCAACCAAAAAATGGTCAGGCGTTGTGGCGAGCGCCTGTAGTCCCAGCTACTTGGGAGGCGGAGGCAAGAGACACACTTGAGCCCAGGAATTGGAGGTTGCTGTGACCTGTGATGCCACGGCACTCTACCCAGGGTGACAGCTTGAGGCTCTGTCTCAAAAAATATATATATAGTAGAAATGCTTTGATGCTATGCTTTGATAGCAGATTTAGCTACATTTAGTTTCATCCCAAATCCCACACCAGGCATAGATATTTTCCCAGTCTTAACACATCTCAGAGAATATAGTTGTATTTTTTTTTTTTTTTTTTTTTTTTTGTGATAGAGCCTAAAGCTGTCACCCTGGGTAGAGTGCTGTGGCATCACAGCTCACAGCAACCTCCAATTCCTGGGCTCAAGCGAGTCTCTTGCCTCCGCCTCCCAAGTAGCTGGGA
>CAUYON010210730.1:0-20965 GCA_963573935.1 Arctocebus calabarensis | reverse complement strand
GTCTCACGCTGTCTCCCTGTATCCCCAAAGGGATGTTTCTGGGCAGATCTCGTCAGCCAGAGATGCCTGAAGTCTTCTCTCCCCAGTCTCACCAAGCCCAGTTGCAAGGAAGCTGTTACTCGGCCACCATCTTGGCTCCTCCCATGTGATGGTTAATTTTAAATTCCAACTTATCTGGGCCACAGTACCCAGATATTTGGTCAAATCTTATTTTGGATGTTTCTGTTAAGGTGTTTTGGGATAAGATTAACATTTTTTAGTTTGTTTGTTTCAGACAAAACCTCACTCTGTTCCCCCAGGTAAAGTCTAGTGGCATCAGTCTAGCTCACAGTAACCTCAAAGTCCTGGGTATAAGCCATCCTCCTGCCTTATCTTCCCAAGTAGCTGGGACTACAGGCACCCAACATGATGCCCACCTAATTTTTCTATTTTTAGTAGCGATGAGGGTGTCACACTCAGTCTGGTTTTGAACTCCTGAGCTCAAGGGAGACTTCTGCCTTGGCCTCTTAGAGTGCTAATATTACAAGTGTGAGCCACCATGCCCAGCCTAATTTTTTATTTGCATATACTCATAGGGTACAACTGCAGTTTTGCTAAATTAATATTTTATGTTGTCATGAGGTCAGGGCCTTCAGTGTATCCATCTCTGGAGTAATGCCCATGGTACCCACCAAACAACCTCCTGTTATTCATCCCCGCTTCCCACTCCCTTACCTTACTCAAGTCTCCAATATCCATAATTATACATTCTACTACCCTCTGTACACATTATTCAGCTTCCACTTATAAGTGAGAACATGTGGTACTTAGAGGCTGAAGCAGGAGGCTCACTTGAACTTGGGAGTTTGAGGTTGCTGTGAGGAAGTCTGACATCATGACACTCTAGCCTGGGGCAACAGAGTGCAACTTTCTCTAAAAAAAAAAAAAAAAGTACTTAGCTTAGTGTTACATGCCTAAGTGAATAGTCCCCCTCCCACCCCGGAAGTTTGGAAAACTGGGATCTAGTCCTAGTTCTGTCACAGTCTTAATTTGATCTTGGGAAAGTTACATCCTCTCTCAGTCCTAACAGATTTTATCTAGCAATTATTGGGAAGAAAGATTTTAAGCAAGAGAGTGAAATGATCATTTTTGCATTTTAGGAAAAGTACTCACTCAAGAAATGATGTAAGGCCTGCAAAATAGTAGTGAGATAGAGAGAAATGTAACATCTCTGAGAAATATTTGACAGATTAAAGTATTGTATAGTGACATCAGGATAAGTTCATCCATAAAATAACAATTATAAACATATAGGCACCTAAGAATAAAACCCCAAATGGGAGAGGAGGGGAGTTATAAAATAGATAAATGGATAATTCAACAATAATGGCTGAGACTTGAATGCTTCACTCCCAATAATGGATACTAAAAATAAACACAAAATAAGCAATGATATATAGAGGACTAGGACATTCTCAACCAAATTGACATAATTGACCTGTATAGAATACTCCAGTCAATAGCAGAGGAATAAACATTCTTTTCAAGTACTCACAAAACATTTTACAGGGCAGATGATATGCTAGCCTCAATAAAAGTAAAATAATTGAAATTATACAGAGTATGTCTTCCAATCACAATAGAGTAAAATTACAAATTAACAAAGGAAGAAAATTCGGAAAATTCACACCTATGTAGAAATTAAACATTATTCTCCTAAATTACTGATGAGTCAAAAAAATCACAAAAAAACTAGAAAATATTTCAAAATTAATGAAAAAGAAAACTCATCCTACCAAAATTTAGGTATGCTGCTAAAGCAGTGTGTAGGAGGAAGTTTATATTATACTATAAGTGAAGAAAGCTCTCAAATCAATAACCTAACCCTCCACCTTAAAAAAACTGAATAAAGAAAAGCAAAGTAAGCTTAAAGCAAGCTGAAGGAAGAAGTAAAAATTAGAGTGAAAATAAGTGAAATAGAGAATAGAAGAAAAATAGAGAAATCAATGAACCCCAAAATTGGTCCTTTGACTAAATCAAAGAAATTGGAAAGAAAAAAATTAGCTAGACTAACAAGAAACAGAGAGAAGACTCAAATGTCTAAAATTAAGGCTCAGTGCCTGTGGCTCAATGGGCTAAGGCGCCAGCCACATACACCTGAGCAGGCGGGTTCGAATCCAGCCCGGGCCTGCCAAACAACGATGACGGCTGCAACCAAAAAATGGCCGGGCGTTGTGGTGGGCTCCTGTAGTCCCAGCTACGTGGGAGGCGGAGGCAAGGGACTCACTTGAGCCCAGGAATTGGAGGTTGCTGTGAGCTGTGATGCCATGGCACTCTATCCAGGGTGACAGCTTGAGGCTCTGTCTCAAAAAAAAAAAAAAAAGTCTAAAATTAAGAATGAAAGAGGGATGTGGTGGCTCACACCTGTAATCTTAGCACTCTGGGAGCCCAAGGCAGGTGGATTGCCTGAGTTCACAAGTTCTAGACCAGCCTGAGCAAGAGTGAGAGCCTGTCTCTAAAAAAGAGCCAGCATTGTGGCAGGCACCTGTAGTTCCAGCTACTCAGGAGGCTGAGGCAAGAGAATCACTTGAGCCTAAGAATTTGAGGTTGCTGCAAGCTATGATCCCATAGCACTTTACCAAGGGTGACAAAGTGAGACTCTATCTCAAAAAAAAAAAAAAAAAAAGAAAAGAAATAGAGCCTTTTATTTCCAGATGCCCAGGTTGCTCACATGAGGCCTCTCAGTTACTACTAAGATGCACTACTTGCCTTCCTACTTGCTGGTTGCCCTCGGGGACAACCCCTTCCCACTGCCAAGGATATCAGGAACATCCTGGACAGCATTGGCATTAAGGCAGACAATTACCCACTCTACAGGGTCATCATCAAACTAAATGGAAAAGAAAACGTTGAAGATGTCATTGCCCAGGGTATTAGCAAACTTGCATGTGTATCTGTTGGTGGGGCTGTGGCTGATGTCTCTGCTGCCTCAAGTGCTGCATCTACTGCTGATGGTTTCACCCCTGCTGCAGTAGAGGAAAAGAAAGATGAAGAGGAGTCCAAAGAATCAGTTGATGACATGGAATTTGACTTATTTTATTAAATTCCTGCTCCCCTGAAAATAAAGGATCACTTGAGCCCAAGAGTTTGAGTTTGCTGGGAGCTACAGTGAGGCTGGGCACTCAACCTCAGGGCAACAGAATGAGTCTCTGTCTCAAAAAAAAAAAAAAAAAAGAGGGGGCTGGGGCTGGTGTGGTGACTTATGCCTATAATCCTAGCATTCTGGGAAACCAAAGCAGGAAGAACACTTGAGCTCAGAAACTCCAGAAAAAGCCTGAGCAAGAGCCAGATCTCAATTTGTACTTAAAATAAAAAAGAAATTAGCCAGAAGTTCTGGGGAGTTTCTGCAGTCCCAGCTACTCTGAAGACTGAAGCAGGGGGATCGTTTGAACCCAGGATTTTGAGGTTGCTGTGGAGTAGGGTGATGCCACTGCACTCTAGCCTAGGGGAACAGAGTGAGACTCCGTCTAATGACCTTACAAAAATAAAAGCAGCACAAGGGAATATTATGAACAACTCCATGTCAATAAATTAGATAATCTAGATGAAATGGACAAATCCCAGAAAGGTACAAATTGCCAAAATTGACTCAAGAAATACCAGAAAATATGAATAGACTTATGACAAGCAATAAACTAAATTAGTAATTTAGAAACTCCCTCAAAAAAAGTCTAGACCAAGGTGGTTTTGCTTAACAAAATGTTTTAAGCATTTAATGGAGAAATTATACCAACTCTTTATAGACCTTTCCAAAAAATAGAAGAGATAGGATAACCTCCAAAATCATTCTATAAGTTCAATATTCTCATGCAATGAAAACCAGACAGACACATTACGAAAAAAAAAAACCCACATAGATCAATATTCCTTACCAATATAGATGTACAATTCTCAAAAAATTACCAGCAAATCAAATCCAAAAACATGCAAATTATGTCTTAAGCAAATGGAATTTATCTATGGAATGTAAAGTTAGATGAACATACAAAATTTGTTCAATGTAAGCGCATTAATACACTGTATTAATGAATTTAAAAACAGTTCCCTCACAGATGATCATCTCAATAGACACACTTTGACAAAATCAAACAAAATCCAACACACTTTCATGATAAAAAAAAAAAAAAAACACTTAATAAGCCAGGCATGGTGGTGCACACCTTTAGTTCTAGCTGCTTGGGAGGCTAAGGTAGGAGGATCCCTGACCTCAGGAGCTCAAGGCTATAGTGAGCTGTGGTGATTTCAGCACTTCACTCCAGCCTAGGTAACACAGTGAGACCCCAGTTTCTTAAAATAACAAATAAAAAACCAAAAAGCAAGAAGCTATGAATAAGAGGGAACTTATTCTATCTGACAAAGGGCATCTACCAAAAGCCCATAGCAAACATCATATTTATTGGTAAGACTAAAAGCGTTTCTTTTAGGATCAGAAACAAGACAAGGATGTCCACTTTCACACCTTCTATTCAGCAATGTACTGGTGGTTCTAGCCAATGCAAAAAAGCATGGCAAACTCAAGAGATGTAGAAAAAGGCTTGGCGCCTGTAGCTCAGCAGCTAGGGTGCCAGCCACATACACTGAGGCTGACAGGTTCCAATCCAGCCTGGGCCTGCCAAACAACAATGACAACTACAACCAAAAAATAGTGAGGTGTTGTGGTGGGTGCCTATAGTCCCAGCTATTTAGGAGGCTGAGGCAAGAGAATAGTTTGAGCCCAAGAGTTTGAGGTTGCTGTGAGCTATGACACCACAGCACTCTATGGAGGTCAACCTAGTGAAACTTTGTCTCAAAAAAAAAAAAAAAAGAGAGAGAGAAATGTAGAAAAAGCATTTGACAAAATTCAACCTCCCTCCATGATAAGAATACTCAATAAATTAGGAATGGAAGAGAATGTTTTTAAACCAATAAAGAGTATGTATTTAAAAAGCACACACAACACAACCATGACTAACATCACACTTAACGATCAAATATTGAAAGTTTTTCCTCTACCATCAGGAGAAAGACAAGAAATTCTGCTTTCATTGCATATATTCAGTATTGTATTGGAAGTTCTATCTGGAGCAATTAGGCAAGAAAATGAAATAAAAAGCATTCAGATTGAAAATGTAAAATTCAAATTATCATTACTTGTAGATAACACAATCTTGTCTATAGAAAATCCTAAGGATTCCAGTGATCCATGCCTGTAATCCTAGCATTCTGGGACACTGAAGTGCGTGGATTACTTGACCTCAAGAGTTCAAGACCTGCCTAAGCCAGAGTGAGACCCCCATCTCTACTAAAAATAGAAAAACTAGCTGGGTGTTGTTGCAGGTGCCTGTAGCCCCAGCTACTCAGGAGGCTGAGGCAAAAGGATCACTTGAGCCCAAGCATTTTGAGGTTGTTGTGAGCTATGACATGCCACTCCACCCAGGGCTAAACAGTGAGACTCTGTCAGAAAGAAAGATAGAAAAGAAGGAAAGAAAGAAAGAAAGAAAGAAAGAAAGAAAGAAAGAAAGAAAGAAAGAAAGAAAGAAAGAAAGAAAGAAAGAAAGAAAGAAAAGAAAGAGAGAGAAAGAAAGAAAGACCTAAACAATCCACTAAAATTCTACTGGAGCTATTAAATCAGCAATTCAGCAAGGTTGCAGGATACAACATCAACATACAAAACCAACTGGACTTCTGTACACTAACAATAAGCAGTCAGATAATATATGAAGAAAACAATCCCATTACAATAGCATCAAAAAGGAATGAAATATGTAGGAAAAAAAATAACAAAAGAAGTGCAGAGGGCGAGGCAAGCTGGCTGACTGGAGCCAGCTTTCTGCAGAGGCTTCCATCCAGAAAGAGAGTTAATGGACAGAAGTTTATCAAGTAAGCTGATGGTGTGGAGCTGAGCCAAGAGAGAAGATTGAAGAGTGCACATCACACCTGCTGAGGCAAGCTGTGACCTCAAGGAAACTAACAATAGGTACAAAACCCATCATCAAGCAGATGGGAGTCCCCTCCCACATGAGAACAGCTCACAGTGTACTTTGTACAAACAAGCGAGCAGAGTTCAGATCTCCTCCTATTTTATCCCATGGGAGAGACCTGCTAAAAACCAGAACTCCTTCCCCAGAGAGAACCAACTCATGGGCCTTGGCATTCTCCCAACAGGAATAAAACTGAACATATACTCTACCCACAATTCTAAACTCCCAGCACTCCCCTTCACTCCTAACCTGAGGTCTGGAAGCCTATCCTCCTGCAGAGTCCAGACTTTGGGCAATTTCCCGAGAGGTATGGGCAAGGTGTGGGCTGCTACAAGTCTGTGTTGAATCAGTGGCATGGGTGTGAAGTGGGGACTGTGGAGTGAGGGAGCCAAGCGGGAGAGGGAGAAATGGTGCACCACAGCAGAGTGAGGCAGCAGTGCAGCACCGGAGGGAACAATAGGGCTCACATCCCTGGTGGTATTTTGGAGAATTACTTCCCATCTCTCTTAGCAATGAGAGGCAGCTGGGCCTCTGGTACAGGGACAGCCATGGGTAGAGCAGATCTGGAATGGAAATGCAGGCCCTGTGAGCAAAGAGTATGCCTGTAGTGATACCTGCCTGGGCAGAGCTCGGAGGGGACTGAGACTAGACCATGCAAGCACAGAGGCTGCATACTCCCAGGGCAAGGCTGAGTCAGAATTGCTGCTTTTGTGAGCCCAAGACACACCCCATTCCTAGTGAAGCATAGCCGGGACAAAAGGCACATGGCAGTGGCATCAGCCCAGGGTGGGGCAGGAACTGAGAGCCCTTTTTGAGCTCTAATCATGCCCACCCCAACAAAGAGTGCAGCGGAGACAGAGACACTAGCTACTCCAGAATTTGCACTACTGCCGCAGCACAAAGTGGGGCTGAGTCGTAGCTTCTGTCAACTAAAAACACACCTGACCCATGGTGGTACACAGCCAGGACAGAAACACAAATGCCACAAGAATATAAGTGGCAGTAGTGTCAGCCCAGGGCAGAGCTGGAACTGAGTGAAACTCCCCAGCTTTCATTCAGCACCTGAGGTAGTCAGATTTCGGCTCCCCCTGTCAGCTGGTAGCAGAGTGTGGTGGCCTGGCTGAGGAGACATTGATCTCTCTGTGACTTTGGCGGGTGCAAACCCCTGGAACATTTGCTCATTGGAGGGAACTGGGCCACAGCCCTGTGAGATTACCAGTGACTGGGTGTGACAGAGGTGCAAGGTGGGGAAGGAGGCATCAACCTCCCCAGACTAACTCATTTGCTGAGCAGGCCTTTCTGACTTCACAGAGCACCAGAGTGAGCCACAGCTGAGCTGCCAGTAAGACTCCTGCCATCTAGTTGCTGGAGACCTATTGAATTCTCCCACTTGAGAGTTGGTGCTGACTGGGACAATTGGTTTGGAACTTGTGACCTGGGCCAGTCACCTGAGGACCAGCCAAGGTGGTACCCTGGTTGTGTTGTAGTGGGAAGGTTTGATTTTCCTCTTTCAGTTGTTGCTTGTGGGTGGGGTGTCTTACTTGCTTACTTTTCTCCACAGCTGAGACTTCAAGCCAGAGTCACTGATTCACTAGGATTGGACAGAGACCAGCTGAATACGAGACAGAGTCACCTAGCTCCACCACACCAAGCAGGACCCCAGAGGTACAGGCTGTAGTACTGAACAGGACCTTTGCAAAGATGTAGGGGAAAAGCTGCAATCACTAGTCCCAGTTCTTTAGTAAAGGGCTGGTTAACCACAACCCCAGGAGTCCCCAATCCAATTTCACCTTACCTCCTTATTAGCCAAACAGTGAAAAATAATCATGGGGTGGAATCAGTGGAAAAACTCTGGTAACATGAATAATCAGAGTAGATCAACTCTGCCAAGGAACAACAAGGCAGACACACCAGAAGATCCCATTCATAAACAAATGGCTTAGATGGGAGAAATCGAGTTTAGAATTTGGATGGCAAATAAGATTAACAAATGGAAGTAAAGTTGAAATTAGAAATTCTAGGAATAATTCAAAAGTTGTCTCCAGAATTCAATGAATTCAAAGACAAAATCACCAAAGATTTTGACATATTGAGAAAAGATATTACAGCCCTTCAAGATCTGAGAAAAACAGTAGAATCCCTCAGTAACAAAATGGAGCAGGCAGAAGAAAGGATTTCCAACACTGAAGACAAAGCTTTTGAATGATCCCAAACACTCAAAGAGGAAGAGAAGTGGAGAGCAAAAAAAGCAATCATTCTCTCAGAGAGCTGTGGGACAATTCCAAAAAACCCAAATGTTGACCTATAAATTCCTGAAGGCAACAAGGTTGTTTCGAAAGGTCCAGATGCTATACTCCAAGAGATAATCTAGGAAAACTTCCTAACTATGGCAAGAGATTCTGAAATTCAGATAGCAGACTGTTTTAGGACCCCAGCATAACTCAACCCAAATAAAGCATCTCCCAGAAACATTGTAATTAACTTTGCCAAAGTTAATATGAAGGAGAAAATTCTGAAAGCAGCCAGACTTAAGAAAAATATACCCTACAAGGAGAAGAATATTAGAATGACCACATTCTCCCTGAAGAAACCTTTCAAGCCAGAAGAGGATGGTCATCTAACTTTAACCACTTAAAATAAAACAACTTTCAAACCAGGATCCTGTATCCAGCTAAAATGAGTTTCATTTATGATGGAGAAATTAAATACTTTAATGACATCTACATGTTGAAGAAAATTACCATAACTAAACCAGCTCTCCAGGATATTCTCAGACCTATCCTCCACAATGACCAGCACAAAGCTCTACCACCAAAGTAAACTCACTCAGAAACTTTTGATCAAATTCCAACTTCCACAGTGGCAAAAGGATTAAAAATGTACACTAGACTTTTGAAAAACTTGACACTCAAAATACTACCAGGCTTATCAATATTCTCAATTAATGTGAATGGCTTAAATTGTCCAATAAAGAGGCACAGTTCGGCTGACTGGATACAAAACATCAAGTCAGATATCAGGTGAATACAAGAATCTCATCTTACCTTAAAGGATAAATATAGACTCAGGGTGAAGGAATGGTCATCTATAATTTAGGCAAATTGAAATTTAAAAAAAGCCGGTGTTGCAATTTAATTCACAGATACAATAGGTTTTAAGCCAACAAAAGTAAGGAAAGATAAGGATGGTCACTTCATATTTGTTAAGGGAAACACTCAACATGATGACATTTCAATTATTAACATTTATGCACCTAACCAGAATGCTCCTCAATTTATAAGGGAGACCCTAACAGACATGAGCAACTTGATTCCCCCCAGCACCATAATAGTCAGAGATTGTAACACCCCTTTGGCAGTGTTGGATAGATCTTCCAATGAGAAGCTAAGCAAAGAAAATTTAGACTTAAACATAACCATTCAACAATTTGATTTTTTTTTTTAAATGACAGAGTCTCACGTTATAGCCCTCAGTATAGTGCCGTGGCATCACACAGCTCACAGCAACCTCCAACTCCTGGGCTTAGGTGATTCTCTTGCCTTAGCCTCCTGAGTAGCTTGGACTACAGGCACCCGCCACAACACCCGGCTATTTTTCTGTTTTTGCAGTTCGGCCAAGGCTGGGTTTGAACTGCAAAGGCTGGCGCCCTACTCAATGAGGCACAGACACCACCCTCAACAATTGGATTTGACAGACATCTACAGAATATTTCATTCTAACAAAACTGAATACACATTCTTCTCATCAGGCCATGGATCATCCTTTAAAATTGATCACATCATAGGTCACAAGTATAACCTTAGCAAATTTAAAAGAATAGAAATTATTCCTTGTATCTTCTCACATCATCATGGAATAAAAGTTGAACTCAGTAATAACAGGAATCTGCATACTCACACAAAGACAAGGAAACTAAATAACCTTATGCTGAATGATAGCTGGGTCATAGATGAGATTAAGAAGGAAATTAACAATTTTTTGGAAGAAAATGATAATGAAGAAATGAATTACCAGAACCTCTGGGATACTGCAAGAGTAGTCCTAAGAGGGAAATTTATAGCATTGTAAGTCTTCCTCAAGAGAACAGAGAGAGAGGAAGTTAAAAACTTGCAATGGGACATCTCAAGCAATGGGAAAAGGAAGAACATTCCAACCTCAAACCCGGCAGAAGAAAAGAAATAACCAAAATTAGAGCTGAATTAAAATAAAATTGAAAACAAAAGAATTATACAACAGATCAATAAATCAAAAAGTTGGTTTTTGGTCAATAAAATAGATAAATCTTTGTCTAACCTAACCAAAAACAAAAGAGTAAAATCTCTAATTTCATCCATCAGAAATTACAAAGATGAAATAGCAACAGACTCCTCAGAAATTCAAAAAACTGGGTGGTGCCTATGGCTTAATGCGTAGGGTGCCAGCCCCATACACTGAGGGTGGCAGGTTCATATCTAGTCCCAGCCAAACCGCAACAAAAAAATAACTGGGCGTTGTGGCGGGCACCTGCAGTCCCAGCTACTCAGCAGGCTGAGGCAAGAGAATCACCTAAGCCCAGGAGTTGGAGATTGCTGTGAGCTGTGACACCACAGCACTCTACTGAGGGTGATAAAATGAGATTGTCTCAAAAAAAATAAAATTCAAAAGAATTAAAATTCAAACAAATAAAATTCAATATTCAGAATATTACAAAAAACTTTATTCTCAGAAATATGAAAATCTGAAAGAAATTGACCAATACTTGGAAGTATGCCACCTTCCTAGATGTAGCCAGGAAGAGGAAATGTTGAATAGACCTATATCAAGTTCTGAAATAGCATCAATTATACAAAATCTCCCTAAAAAGAAAAGTCCAGGACCAGATGGCTTCACATCAGAATTCTACCAAACTTTAAAGAGAAACTAGTACCTATATTAATTAACATTTTCTAAAACATAGAAAAGAGGGAATGCTTCTCAACACATTCTACAAAGCAAGTATCACCCTGATCCCCAAACTAAGAAAAGACCCAACAAAAAAACAAATTATAGATCAATATCACTAATGAATATTGATGCAAAAATATTCAATAATATCCTAGCAAACAGAATCCAGCAACACATGAAACAAATGATACACCATGACCAAGTGGGTTTTATCCCAGGATCTCAAGGCTGGTTCAATATAAGCAAATCTATAAATATAATACACTGCTTTAACAAAATAAAAATCAAAGATAATATGATTCTGTCAATTGATGCAGAAAATATCCAGCACCCTTTCTTGAACAGAACACTTAAGAAAATAGATATAGAAGGGACATTTCTAAACTGATAGAGGCCTTCTACAGGAAACCTACAGCCAATATTATATTGAATGGAGTAAAATTGAAATCATTTCCACTCAGATCAGGAAGCAGGCAAGGTTTCCCACTGCCTTCACTGCTTTTTAACATTGTAATGGAAGTCTTAGCCATTGAGATCAGGTAAGAGAAGGTGATCAAGGGAATCCATATAGGGTCAGATGAGATCAAACTTCCACTCTTTGTAGATGATATGACTGTATACTTGGAAAACCCCAGGGACTCAACTACAAAACTCTTAGAAGTGATCAAGGAATACAGCAGCATCTCAGGATACATAATCAATACTCACAAATCTGTAGCCTTTATATATATTAACAATAGTCAAGGGGAAAAAACAATCAAGGACTCTATTCCTTTTACAATAGTGCCAAAGAATGAAATATCTGGGAGTGCATTTACCAAAGGACGTGAAAGAGCTCTATAAAGAGAACTGTGAAACTATGAGAAAAGAAATTGCTGAAGATGTTAACAAATGGAAAAACATACGATGCTAATGGCTGGGAAGAATCAACATTGTTAAAATGTCCATACTACCCAAAGCAATATACAATTTTAATGCAATCCCTATTAAAGCACCACTGTCCTACTTTAGAGTCCTCAAAAAAAAATACTTCGTTTTATATGGAATAAGAGAAAACCTCAATTAGCCAAGACATTACTCAGAAATAAAAACAAATCACTGTACTAGACTTTAGACTATACTAGAAATCTATAGTGATCAAACAGCATGGTCCTGGCACAAAAACAGATAGGTAAATGTATGGAACAGAATAGAGAACCAAGAGATGAACCCAGCTACTTATTGTCATTTGATCTTTGATAAGCCTATCAAAAACATTCAGTGGGGAAAAGATTCCCTATTTAACAAATGGTGCTGGGTGAACTGGCTGCCGACTTGTAGAAGACTGAAAGTGGACCCACTCCTTTCACCATTAACAAAAAATGATTCTCATTGGATAAAAGATTTAAACTTAAGACCTGAAACTATAAAAATACTAGCAGTGAGTGTAGGGAAAACACTTCAATAAATTGGCCTGGGAGAATACTTTATGAGGAGGCCCCTGACCGGGCACTTGGAGCAACACCAAAAATACATTACTGGGACCTGATCAAAGTAAAAAGCTGCTGCACAGCCAAGAATATAGTGAGTAAAACAAGCAGACAGACCTCAGAATCGGAGAATATATTTGCAGGGTATGTCTCTGGCAAAGGTTTGATAACCAGAATCCACAGAAAATTCAAATGTATTAGCAAGAAAAGAACAAATGATCTCATCTCATTGTGGGAAAGAGATTTGAATTGAAACTTCTCTGAAGAAGACAGGCGCATGGCCTACAGACACATGAAAAAAATGCTCATCATCCTTAATCATCAGAGAAATGCAAATCAAAACCACGTTGAGATATCATCTAACTTCAGTAAGATTAGCCCACATCACAAAATCCCAATGGTATAGTTGTTGGCATGGATGTGGAGAAGAGGGAACACCTCTGCACTGCTGATGGGATTGCAAGCTAATATTTTCCTTTTGGAAAGAAATTTGGAGATCACCTAGGGATCTAAAAATAGACCTGCTGTTCGATCCTACAATTCCTCTACTAGGCATATATCAGAGGACGAATTTATAACAAAGATATTTGCACTGCAATGTTTATTTCAGCCCAATTTATAATTGCTAAGTTGTGGAAGAAGCCCAAGTGCCCATCGACCCTCGAATGGATTAATAAATAGTGGTATGTGTATACCCTGGAATATTATGCAGCCTTAAAAAAGATGGAGACTTTACCTCTTTCATGTTTACATGGATGGAGCTGGAACACATTCTTCTCAGTAAAGTATCTCAAAAATGGAAAAGAATGTATCTAGTGTACTCAGCTCTACTGTGAAACCAATATATAAGCAAATATACTTCCATATAAAAGCGGTAACCCAACTACAGCCCAAGATGAAGGGGAAAGAGGAGGAGGAGGGGTTGGTGGGGCGGATGGGTGGAGGGAGGGTAATTGGTGGGATCGCACCTATGGTGTATTTTACAAGGGTACATGTCAAATCTACTAAGTGTAAAGTATAAATGTCTAAACATAATAATTAAGAAAGTGCCGTGAAAGCTATGTTAACCAGTTTGATGAAAGAATTTCAAATTGTATATAAAACCAGTACCATTGCACCACATAAATGCATTACTATACAAAGCTGTGATTCAATAAATAAATGCAAAAAAAAAAAGTGCAAAACTTGTATATTGAAAACTACAAAACATTTAATGAAAACAAAGACCTAAATTACTGGGACAACAACCTATGCACATGAATTGAATGTCTTAATACTTTGTTGTTGTTGTTGTTGTTGTTGTTGTTGTTTTTTGTGGGGCAGACAGAGTCTCACATGTTGTCACAGCTCACAGCAACCTCCAACTCTTGGACTTAAGTGATTCTCTTGCCTTAGCCTCCCAAGTAGCTGGGACGATAGGCACCTGCACAATCCCTGGCTATTTTTATTTGTTGTTGCAGTTGTCACTGTTGTCCAATTGGCCTGGGCTGGGCTCCAACCCACCCGCCTTGGTGTATGTGGCTGGTACCATAACCACTGTGCAATGGTGCTGAGCTGAATGCCATAATACTTTTAAGATAACAGTAGTCCTCAAATTGTGCTACAGATTTCAGAATGTATATCAAAATTTTGTTTGTCTTTTTTTCAGAAATTTACAAGCCGATACCAAAATTCATGTAGAAATGCAAAGGACTTGGAATAGTCACATCAAAAGATCAAAATTAAGGCCTCACTTTTCCCAATTTCGAAGCATAATGCAAAGCTACAATAATAGAGCTTATATAGTACTGGCATAAAGGAGAAACATATAGAATTACATATACTCATCTACACTCTATAGAATTAGTGTAGATGGGTATATGAAAAACTAAGAAAATAAAGAACTAACTCTAGAAAACATAAAAACTGTGCAGGTAATGAAATGATCAGAGTACTCTCTAAACAGTTCAGCCATGTTTAGGACTTACATAGTTATAATTATGCAAATGTTGAATATTGACTCAACCAATATTAGGTGAAGGGAGAGTATAGGTGGAAGGGAGAATTTGAACTGTGTGGGTACATGGGGTGGGTGGTAAAAGAAGCTAAATTTTTATCCTCCAAAGTGGAAAGTCAAAGATAATGTCTAAAATTGAAACATCAACAAGTCATAATAGCTGCTCATGGTTTTACACCCCTCCAATCTTAACTACTAGGAAGGCTGATGTCTTTGATTCCAGGAGCTTAAGACCAGCCTGTGCCACACAGCAAGGCCCTGTCTCTAAAAATAAAGAGAAATAATAATATAAACATGTTATTTATATTTGATTCTTTAAATCAGTGTGTTTCAAACTGTGAGTTACAATTATTATTGAAAATCAACACATACACACATATTCTCTGTTGTGATATAAAATTCATTTCTTACTTTATGTATCAACACTTTTTGGAAATCATAAACTGTGGGCACATACAGCTTTAATTAAAATATAAACCTAAAGGGAATTTCAACATGATAATAAGGTTAATTTAACAAGTGTTAACTGGAGAATCATGAGATTCATAAATTTGGAAGGGAAAGCTTCATTTCTTATAAATGGTTACAGCCTGTAGGCTGGTTATCCTGATAGGCTAAGAAAGCATAGTCTCCAGCAGGTACCAAGAGGGAGCACTTTGAGGGAGAAAACAGTGAGACAGGAATTTATGCTGAACAGATTGGCTAAACTTACATATCCAACAGGTTATAGGATGAGCTATGAAAATTCACAAAGGCGTGTTCATGCCTGTTATACACATCCCATGTTCACTTTAAATGCAAGTGAAGATTTACATTTAAATGCATTACAATTAGGTCCTATACATCTAAAGATGAAGCACAGGACAGGAAAGCACTCAGTGCTTTCTAAACAGTCCAGAACTATTCTGTTGTCAGTAGTCTTTTATCAGAAATGCATGTTTGTCAATTTCTCTGTTGAAACCACAAAAAAGCAAGGGGAGACAGACAAGTCTTTGAAAAGACTTGGTTACTGTTTAACACTTAAGAAAGAAAGTTTAATGTCAGCTAGCTAAGGAGGGGGTGTAATGAGAAATGTCAGACCTTCCATGCCATCGTAGCCAAGAACTCAACTTTTGAGGCTTCTCTGGGGTCCCGTTGGCCAAGAGGGGATTGATTATTTACGGGGGTTAGGGTTTTATTTTTATTTCTCACAAAGATATATCAAATTTTGAAGTACAGAGGCAAATTTTTAGACTTTGATCTAAATTTATGCAGCACCATTTTTTAGAAATAAAACTCATTTCTTTGCACTGTATATGGCAGCTGCTCATGGTATATGGCTCCAAACTTACTTTTTGAAAACATTTTTGTTTCTGGTTGCATTTGTGGGGAAAATTGAACATTCCAATCAAATTATGCTGAAAATAAAGCACTATTCTATGTCTGTGTTTTACCAAATAACATTTGTCCTGGTTATCTGAAAAAAATTCACATGCAAAACATATAACTATTAAATTAAAGGAAAATGAGTAGTAGATTTGTGAAATTACAAAACCTAAACTCATTTCAAAAATTGGAAAATAGGCTCGGCGCCTGTGGCTCAACGAGCTAAGGCACCAGCCATGTATACCTGAGCTGGTGGGTTCAAATCCAGCCTGGGCCCGCCAAACAACAATGACGGCTGCAACCAAAAAATGGCCAGGTGTTGTGGCAGGCACCTGTAATTCCAGCCGCTTGGGAGACAGAGGCAGAAGACTTGCTTGAGCCCAGGAATTGGTTGTGAGCTGTGATGCTGCAGCACTCTACCCAGGGTGACAGCTTGAGGCTCTGTCTCAAAAACAACAAAAAAATAAAAATAAAAACCAACAAATAACAACAAAAAAAAAACCACTGTAAATTTGACAAGATAATATTTCAATTCTAAAGTATATAGAAAGTTTATGTTATATTCCTTGTAGTAGAAAACAAAGAAAGAGTTAATAAATATTAATTGTAAACATTTGTATTTTTATTCACAACTTTTACTGCTATATGGTGCTTCACCTTCCTACTGCTTAATTGTTTATACTTTCGGGATCTCACACTTGTGATCAAGAATCTAAATCTACTGATACATGTAAGAATAATTAGCAAAGTGCTCTCTTTTTAAAGGTGACTACATTTTAAATTGAAGGAATGATTCTTTTATTGTGCAGTTAAGCCTATCAACATACATTTTACTTACCTTTGTTGCACTAGTACCCACTCAGAATCTAAACATTAATAATAAATTGTTCATTAAAAAAATGAATTAATGACTAAGGACATCCTTCATGGAAGTGGAACATAGGGTTCTCCAAATGCTGCCAGATCATGTGACTCAGGTAATTAGTGAAGGACATATGTTGCCATTATAAAGAATTTATAGATTTCAGATCTCCAATGATCTATTGTTACAGTATGTATTTGGTTCTAAATAAGGATACAATATTTTGTGTCTCTTGAAAATATCACTAAGGTCTACCATTTGCATTGAGCAAAAAGTAGCTATTTGTTTTCAATTTTAGCTAACATTTTTCATTTCAAAAATTTGATTAAATCTTTTGATTATATTTATAGTTTGCTTGTACTTTCAAAGTATAACACTGATAATATTCAAGATGGTTCACATATACACTGAATTCCATAGTTAAGGCTCATACACTATGAAGAATTCTCAAAGAACTAAAAGTGGACCTACCATTTGATATAGCAATTTTACTACTGGGTATTTACCCAAAGGAAAAGAAGTCATTTTATCAAAAAGACACCTACACTTGAAAGTTTATTGTAGCACAATTCATAATTGCAAAGATGTAGTATCAACCTAAGGGCCTAAGAATTTATGAGTAGGTTAATAAAATGTGATATATGTACAGCATGGAGTACTATTCAGCCATAAAAAGATGAATTAAGACCCTTGCAGCAATCTGGATAGAACTGGAATCATTCTTCTAAATGAAGTATCTCAAAAATGGAAAAACAAATACCACATGTATTCACTATTAAATGAAAATTAACTGATGAGCACAAATGCACATAGAAATAAAACTCAATGGAGAGCAAATTGGAGAGAGTAGGGGAAGGATATAAACCAACTAATGGGTACTATGCACACTATATGGGTGACAGACATACCTATAGGCAAGACTCAAGCATTACAAAAATGAACCATTTAACCTAAAACACTCATATCCCTTAATACTTTGAAATAAAAAAGATTCACAAATAACATTAAAATACCCACAAAATTTTATCTAAAGAATATATTTAAATTTATAAAGAACAAACATCCTTGGTAAATAACAAACATTATCCTTACCTAAATATTTTAGGAACTGTCAGAGTCCCACCCAAGAATGAGGTCTGCTAAGACCCGTGGAAACTGGCAATTGACTCAAGAAATACAGAGTCAGAAATGATGGTAAAGAAAGAGATGTGACATAAATTAGAATTAAAAGTAGGAGCTCAGGGGTCCATTGCCCAGTTGTGGGTTCTGGCAATGGCCCAGAGTATTTGCTCTACTCTGATTTTATTGAAATGTATTTGCCCAGAGGGTAAGATGAGGGAGGGAACAAAGACCCCAGGAGTTTCTCTGATTAAGCATATAAGCTCCTATTATTATTTTCCTTATTATTATTATTATTATTAACCCTAAGGATATTACTATTATTATTAACCTTAAGGATAGCCTTCAGAAATCTGAAATCTGAGCCTTGTATTGGGAGAGCCTCCAGCTTGAGATCACACACACAGATTTTTAGGGAGGTGTTAGACTCCACTAGTTCTCTGTGGAGTAAAATGCCACTTGCGTTAATCTCCTCTGAGAAATTGATGGGAGGGAGACATTTTCTCCCATCACCTCCACAGAGGATCTTTATCTGTGATAAGGTATATAAGCTCTTTTGCCCATATCTCAGGGCTGAAGCTACTCCTTTGATCTCTGCCACAAGTAAATGCAAATCTTTACAGTGGGTATCTGTTTTGCCTGATTAATGGCAGGAAATGCCCTAGACGATGTATCTTTTCTAGGGCTGGCCATAATCTCTTCTATGACCATTATTCTCCTCAGAGTGCTCACAGACCCAGCAAGGTATTTGTAAGCTGTATCCCCAACAGGCTAGAATTTCAGGAAAGGCAAGAAGCTTGTTAGCAATGGCTAGTTTAAGTGTAAACTAACTGACTTTTCTTTGTTCCGACTCACTCACCTTACTTTTTAGTTTTCATCTTTTTGCTTTTCCGTGACAAGAATGGGGTCTTTGGTCCCCATTCTCCAACTGGGGAAGATATGATATGCTCACCTACATTCTTAGCAATAAGGACGAGCAAGAACTCCAAGTGCTGAACAAGCCAATGGAGTCTGAACTGAACGTAGGAGTCAGGCAAGAAAATCTCAAGAATTTATAGGTTTAAAGAGCAGAGTTTATTCTGCTTAGATCATCATGCAGTGACAGAACCAATAATTAAAAAGGACTCCACGGGGGGGGCATCAAATAAAACAAAAAATAAGGCAAAGAAACAGAATTTCTTCATTTATAAAGCAAATGTATCTAGGTTCTCAGATTTTTTCCATTGGTCTATGCCTCTATTTTTGTGCCAATACTATGCTGTTTCTGTTACTATAGCCTTGTAGGGTTTGAAGTGTGGTAATGTGATACCTGCAGACAGATTCTTTCTACTTAAGATTGTTTTGTCTATTTGGGCTCTTTTTTAATTTCAAACAAAGCATACATTTGTTGTAGATCTGTGAAATATGATGTTGGTATTTTGATGGGTGCTGCATTGAATCCTTTAATTGCTCTGAGTATCTTGAATGTTTTAACAATGTGGATTCTACATTGGAATGTTTTAACAATGTGGATTCTACATTCATGACCATAATATGTTTTTCCACTTGTTTGCATCATCTATCATTTCTTTCTTTAGTGTTTCATAATTCTGTTTGTAGAGAGGTTTCAACTCCTTGGTCAAGCATATTCCTAGGTATTTTGTTTACTTTGTAGCTATTATTAATGATGTTGAGTCTTGATTTGACTCTCAGCTTGACTGCTATTTGTGCATAGAAATGCTACTGATTTGTGTATGTTGATTTTGTAACCTGATCTTTGACTAAGGAAACAAAAAGAAGCCTTACTGGGAAAAACAAATCCTGTTTGACACCTGGAGCTGGGAAAATTAGATAGCCACCATTCACAAAAATTAATTCAAGGTGTACAAAAGGTTTAAATGTAAGACATGAAAGCATAAGAATTCTAAAAGAAATTGTTGGAAAACTGTTTTAGATATCAGCGTAGGCAAGGAATTACAACTAAGACTCCAAAGGCAATTACAGCAGCAAAAATAAATAAATAAATGGCACTTGATTAAATTAAAAATCTTCTGCATGGCTAAGGAAACAATTAACAGAACAAATAGATAATCTGTAGAATGTGGGAAATATTCACAACCTATACATCTGGTATAGATCCAATATCCAGAATCCATAAAGAACTCAAGCAAATCAGCAAGAAAAATCAAACAACCTTGGGGAGGAGCCAAGATGGTGGTCTGTAGCCAGCTTTCTGCAGACGCTCCTGTCCAGAAGGAGAGTTAAAGGACAGAAATTCAGTGAGAAAGCCAACAGTTTGGAGCTGAGCCAAGAGACAAGGTCGAGGAATGCACATCAACCCTGTTGGAGTAAACTGTGACCCGAAGGATACAAATAAAAGGTACAAAGCACATCAACAAGGGGACGGGAGTCCCCTCCCCCAAGAGAACAGCTCACAGTGTATGCCATACCTCCATACAAACAAGCGAGCAGAGTTCAGATGTCCTCCCACTCTACCCCACGGAAGAGACCCTCTAAAAACCAGACCTCCTTCCCCTGTGCTGTGGCACTCTCCTGCCAGGCATAAAGCTGTATAAAACTGTATATATTCTCTACTTGCAAGTTGGAACTCCCGGCCCTCCCCTCCACTCTCACCCTGAGGTCTGGAGGTCTGTCCCCCACAGAGTTCAGATTCTTGAACACTTTCTCGAGGGTTGTGGACAGGGCGTGGGTTGCCGCTAGTCTGTGCTGTTCTCCCGGCTCAGAAGCAGTGAGAGAGTGAGCCGAAAAAACGGCTGGCTGAAAAACGGCTGGCTGAAGCTGTCCAAAGCTTTGCTAAATTTCGGCCACACCTGGCCCTCAGGGGATGACAGCTGAGACAAAGGGCTGAAGCTTACAGACTAAGTCAGGACTATTAGCAGCCCAGCGTCTCCTCCACAGGGCAGAAATTCTGCGAACTTGTTCTGTTCTATCACCTTTTTCATCTACTTTACATCAATCAGGGACAGGGATGGAACTAAGTGAATCGCCCCAGCCCCCATCAAGTACCCAGGTTGTTAGGCCTCACCTCCCCCCCTGCCAACACCGAAACAACCGGTGGACTGGCTGAGGAGCCACAGAGCCCCGTGTGACCTAGGCAGACACAAACCTCTACTGCATCTGCTCACTGGAGGGAACTGGACCACAGCCCTGCAGGGTTACCAGAGACTGGGTGCGACAGAGGGGCAAGGTGGGGGAAAGAGGCATCAACCTTCCCAGGCTAATTTACTGGCTT
>CAUYON010210727.1:0-17456 GCA_963573935.1 Arctocebus calabarensis | reverse complement strand
TATTTTCATCAAACTGATTAACATAGCCTTCCTGGCATTTTCTCAATTATTATATGAAGACATTTGTATTCTGCATTTAGTAAGGGTCGCCTGTACCCTTCTAAGATGCACTGTAGATGTGGCTCCACTAATTACCCTCCCTCCCCCCCAACCCCTCCCACCCTTGCCCCTTTCCCCATATTTTTGTGTTATAATTGGGTTATACCCTTCATATGACAGCTATAAATTAGCTTCATAAATTAGCTTCATAGTAGGGCTGAGTACATCTCAAAAATGGAAGAAAAAGTTAGGTTTCTTTTTTATATACAGCAGTGTTTTGCTCTGATCTTAACATGCGACCATCTCTGCATCAAGCCCTTTACCCTGTCACTGGAAATCATACTTTCTCCATAATCTAATTTCATTTACTTTATTGTTCATGTGGGGAATTAAAGACTACAGTGGCACAATGTGTCATCAAATGACAGCGTTCAATATAGTACTCCAAGGAACTTCCCAGGTGCACTGCTGTGTGAATCTAACCCTGAGCTTGGATTCCATGGCCCAAAGAAGAGATCTTTTCATAAATCATTACAAGCCCACAGTAAGGTAGGATTTTTACGTGTTTTTTTTTTTTCTTTTTTTCTTTTATTTATTTATTTTTTGAGACAGAGCCTCAAGCTGTCTCCCTGGGTAGAGTGACATGGCATCACAGTTCACAGCAACCTCCAACTCCTGGGCTCAAGCGATTCTCCTGCCTTTGCCTCCCAAGTTGCTGGTACTACAGGCACCCCTAACGCCCGGCTGTTTTTTGGTTGCAGCCATCATTGTTGTTTAGCGGGCCCAGGCTGGATTTGAATCTGCCAGCTCAGGTGTATGTATGTGGGTGGTGCCTTAGCCGCTTGAGCCACAGGAGCCAAGCTACATGTTTTTTTTCTTGAAAGTTACATACTTGGTTTTAGTGCCAGAAGAACAAGGGCCTGGTATAGGCTTTAGTGTTACCTCAAGTATTTCAATAGAAGCAGAATTCCTAGGCCAGGCATGGTGGTTCATGCCTGTATTCCTAGCACTATGGCAGGCCAAAGCAGGTGCATCACTTGAACTCAAGAGTAGGAGACCAGCCTGAGCAAGAGTCAGGAATCATCTCTATTAAAAATAGAAAAACGAAGCAGAGATTTGTTATGGCTGGCACTTATAGTCTCAGCTACTTGGGAGGCCAAGGCAAGAGGATCAGAGGATTGCCACTTGAGCCCAAGAGTTTAAGGTTGCTGTGAGTTATAACACCCTGCCATTCTACCCAGGGCTACAGAATTAGACTCTGTTGCAAATAATAATACAAAATAGAAATAAAATAAATAAATAAGAAAAAAAAATTAGCATCCTAATTTTTCAATGCTATGTAGAAAATTCAACAAAACTTTGCATTGCATTATCATTTTAAAAACATCAGGATGACATACAGATATTCTTGATATGTGTACTGAATAGTGTATTGGTGTCAATAAAGGAACATCTTTGGAAGTTATTCTAGCTGTTAGAAGGCTTTACCTTCAAAAGAAGCATTTTATTTAAATTAAACTAAGTTAGATTATATGTATATATAAATAGTAAATACATACTAGCCAATATTAAAATTAATTTGAAAAGAAAAGATATTAAAATATATATGTATTAGTCTATTAAAAAGGATTGATAAAAACATATTATTTCCAAATAGGTATTAAAGGTATTTGGCAAGATCCCATACACATTCCTGACAGGAAGAGAACATTGCTGCTTTAACATTAATGTTACCATGCCTTGATGCAAAATTGAGAGTTAAATAAAAGGGAAAGAATAATGTTTGTAGGGGCTAATATTGTAAACATTTTTGGTTGGGTTTAGAAATAAATATTATTTATAGACTATAGAATATAAGAGATATAGTATTGTTTACAACTGTTGGCTATATAATTAGAATTACCAATTAGAGAGGGGAATAGACAAATGGAATTCATAATGTAGGACTTGACTAAAAGGTCAAAAATAAGACCTTACTAACAAATGTGTATAGCACACAGAAAGATATATGAAACCTTCCAGAAGATCAATACAAAATTTAAATATATGGAAACTAAGTTTTGAGATGTCGTTAAAATATGTTATCTAAATCTCAAGATTTCATCATCAAATATAAAGCAATTTCAATTGTAATCTGAATTATTACCAGGTTTTATTAAAAATAATAAACAGTGATTATTAAGGTAAAAAAAGACTTAAAACGATATTACAAATAATTTAAAATGTAATGTGGTAATGGGAGATGTTAGCAATAGGGCAATTTGTGAGGTGAACAGGGGTGAAGGAAACTATTCTATCTTTGTAAATATAACATTATTCCAAAGGAAGATAATATAAAATGTATTATCATTCTTCAGTAACCTAAATTAAAAAGTACAGAAAAAAAAATGCCAGTGGGGAGAAAAATTAATAAGCCAGTTCCAGAATACAGATTAAATGACCACATGATCAATGTGGCATCTAAGCAAATAGGGGATCAGCAGAGTATTTAGCACTTGTTTTAAGCAGTTAATTATTTTGGAGCAGTTGAAGAGAAATTCTCACCCTCTTAATAATGTCAAAATTATCAGATTTAAATGTGTTGGTGAGGATTTGAGAGCATATCAACAGCATAATCAAACAAACTTAAAATTTTCTTAGGTTTTGGGATATAGAAGGATTTTCTAAGGAGAAAATTGTGGATGGAGGTTGTAAGAAAGATTCTCAAAGTAATTCGTCATTTTAAGTCTAAGCTTTGACAATGTTTGTACTGTAATTCTAATTTTACTATTTGTCCTAAGGTTAAAATGTTCCTCATATCATTATTTCATTTTGATGAAAGAATTGGATATTTTAAAATAATGGAACGGATACGTAATTTATGAAACAAGGTACGCTTATGTAACCAACAAATTAATAGTCTAGAAATGCATTATAAAAAAAGCAAATACCCAAGAATTGTATATGACTTTGATAAACATATTTCCATTGATAAATTGTAGAGCATACCGCATAAGGTGTTCTACATACAACACATTCTTTATGTTGTGGATATATGTACATAAACATTTATTATATTTTATGAAAAATGTGTGACTCAATCACGCTGAATATTGGGTTTGTGAGTGGATGGTTTATAAATGGCATTTATTATTTTGAAGTAAATATTTTCAGATTTGTGAAAATCTTGTTTTACACTTAAAAAAAAAGTACACAAAATAAGTTGTTTATTTACTTAAAAGAAATAGTATAAAAGCCCAACCTAGGTTTCTTCATCTTTGATTTCCTCCTTCATTGGTTCCCCGTGACCAGCCTGGTGTGGGGAGAGGCTCCCCAGCCAGAGCCCCGTTCCCTCCCACACAGGCTCAGACTCGTGATGCTGCTGTTCTTGCCCAGGGCCCCAGGGCGCTCTCTCTCTGTCACACTTAGCACCGCATGTGGCTTGCAGTCACGTGCCCTTTGTCATTCTTATATAAAGAATGCATGTCTGAAAGCCAGATGACATCTCTTGTGCCAGTTAAATCATCCTAAGACATTTCTAAAAGATATTGGAAACTCTAAGCAGGAAATAAAGCATGGAGCAAGCCAAAAGTTAGGAATACTATTTAGTGTTTCATGTTTACATGAGTTTGCATCAGGGGTGTCCAACCTGAGAGCCATGGGCAGCATGCACATTATTTGAGGACTTATCTGTGGTGTCAGATGTGGCAACAAAGAGAGCAGGAACTTTTCTTTTGCTTGTCAGCTTTTATCAGTGTTTGAATATTTCACATCTAGCCTAAGATGACTCTTATTTTTTCAACATGGGGCAGAAAAGAAAAAAAGTTTGGACACCCTTGTTTGTAAACACACATGCCAAGCCCAAGTCTTTTGAAATATCTGTTACTAATCTTGAGAATCAAGAAAGGAATGTTCGTAATAGCAGGAAATAAGAGAAACAGCAGGCAATGATTTATTCTAGGAAAAACTGGTAAATTTAATCCTGATCTTTAATAAAAGACCTACAAACACATTATGATCACACAAGGAAAGGAAAAATAAAGCAATTACTGAAATCACACAAGGGTTCTTTCTAATACATCCATTGCTTGTTTATTATCGTATTATTAGATTATGACATAAAACAATCAAAAACACTCCAATCATTTTGTAGCGTGTAGTGACAACTGATAGCTTAAATTCTGCTATCCCAGTCCCTGTGGGTGCCCACAGTAGTAATCAAGTGACTGAACTTTAAAATCCATCTGCAGTTGTACCCACACAGTCCACGTGTTTTCTTTTTATGAGCTGGCATATAAAATAATACCTATTTGCCACGTTTAATGTCTACCTCCTTTTTGCCAAACTGTTTTAATACCTTGCCCCTAATATGCCCTTTCACCATGGTAGGGATGGAGTTTAAAGACGGAATAAACAAAAGTCCTACCTTCTGCGATCTCACCAGCTCTGACCTGAGGAAGCCATGGAAGCAATCGGCCGAAATGTCATGTAAATAAGGATATCTTTTTGTGAGAAAAAGTGAAGAGCTAGGAGAGAAAAAAAATTTTTTTCTTCATTCCATTCTTCTTTCCTTGCTTTTGCCTCCTTCTTTCATATTTGTCTGTGCTTGTATTTTGTCCTTCCATTTGTAGTTTTTTACTAACATTTTTTACTAATATTTCATAAAGTTTACAGTATGTTGGGACCTTTGCTAGGTTTTAAGTAAAGGGTGAAAGTCATTGCCAGGGACTTGAATGGCCAAGTGGTACAATGGGGAAAGGGAAGCTTTAACTTGGCCTTTAAGGAAAAAGGTAACAAAAGATGCTAAATGGATTCTGCTGGGGACATTCTAGGCATAAGGGTTGGGGTTTACAAAAGGTTCAAGGCCTGAAGGGCAAGATTTCTTTGAGAATGAATTTGTGAGGCTCTGTTATATTCTGTGGAATGGAAGTCCTTGTTCTATACTCAAAGTATTTACATATGATGACAGTATTTAACACGTGTAAACCAGGACTCAAATAAATTAATATTACACAAGAATTAAAAGGTAGACCCTTGATCCAATTCCAGAGTCTCTGATTTTTCTAAGATTATGACTTTAAAATATTTCATGACCATGTTGAATTTCCTATAATTTATACATGAGCAAAATTAGTATTTGGACACCTCCCTCCCTTAACACTTCTCCTTTTAGTTCATGCTGTGAATGTTTCTCACAGCTTTACTTACAAAGAAGGCTATATAATTGCACTGTAAACCAATCGTTCAACCCTGTTAAATAGTAAATAAACATTAATTAGCAGTTTTGCTATCATTGAAAACACCCTCCTCCTAATTAATTCAAGAGTAGGATTTGTAGAGACTATCTAGTTCTAACCCAAGTTTCAAGAAGTTCAAATACATAATATTTTCATAATTCATTATTATACTTCCATTATCTGGGTGCGGTGGCTCGTACCTGTAATCTTAGCACTGTGGGAGGCTGAGGAGGGTAGATTACCTAAACTCAGGAGTTCACAACTAGCCTGAGCAAGAGTGAGACCTTGTCTCTAAAAAATAGCTGGGCATTGCGGTGGGCACCTGTAGTCCTAGCTACTCTGGAAGCTGAGGCAAGAGGATCATTTGTGCCCAAGAGTTTGAGGTTACTGTGAACTATGATGCCATGGCACTCTACCAAGGGTGACAAAGTGAGACTCTGTCTCAAAAAAAGAAAAAGATACTTCCATTGGCAATGTTTCTGTTTACGTGTAATAGATTTAAATAAAGTTATACAACATCGCACTATTTTTGACATTCTTTTTTCTTCTGAAGCAAAAAGGAATTTTTTTTAATATTTTCTCTTCTTGAGAGTTTCCTTTCAGTGAGATAATTACACACTCCTCTGACTTGTAATGATGAGAAAAACACTCATGTTGCCAGATGGTATTATTGGTAATGGAGAAAGTAATAAAATAGAAATGTTCCATCACTGCAGGAGCCATGATTAGTTGGCCGAGGGATTTTAAAAATCTGCACTAGATACATTTAGAATGTTTCTATCTCAATTTACCTTTTTTTAATTTAAAATATTTGAGAATAATTTGAATAGTCATTTAATTTTGTAATTACTTTTCTATTCTTATACACATATAACTTAAAATGTTTTGAACATGTCAAAAATAATCATGTTTACATTTTCAAATAACAATTTAACTCTAAATTATTCCTGTTTTCCTCTCAAGTTGGAATTAACTTGTGACTCTAAGAAGTATTTTATCTAATATGTTTCATCTTTCTGCATACACTATCTCTTTTAATGCTTATGAATTTCCCAAAAATTACGTACATATTACCCTGTATAGGTGGGAAGAGACAATCATGGTTATACACAAGACTAACTGTTATGGATTTTTCCTGGTTCAGAGAACTGCCATCTCAAGGTCTCTTTCAAAGAGGCATAAAACTTTTCATGAATGTAAAGAAGAAACAGGTTTCTTTGTTTTTGCTACCTTTTCTTATATTTGCTTTTCTTCTTGATGTCATCATTGAAAATAAATCAACATTATTTTTTATTCAGATAGTCTTTTTGTATTAATAGAGGACACTTATCTTTTAGGAGCCTTTAATATATACATGACTAATGTTAATACAGGATTATCCAAAGATGTTAAAATACGTGGGGAAAGATTTTAGGATACTGTATTATTTATTTCCATATAAAGGTAAAATAGTTCTGTTAAATAATAAAATTATTTTATAATTCTTAATTTTTAAGTATGAATGACCTCGGTTATCTCAGTAATAGGTAAGAGAGAAAGTTACATAAAGACAACATTTGGGGGGGCACTAAGTTAAAAGGAGTACTTTTAAAAATGTGTTTATTTGAGATAGAGTCTCACATTGTCACCCTTGGTAGGGTGTTGAGGCATCACATCTCACAGCAACCTCAAACTCTTGGGATTAAGAGATTATCTTGCCTCAACCTCTCGAGTATCTGGGACTACACCCGCCCCCCATAACCTGGTTATATTTTTGTGCAGTTGTTTAGCTGGCCTGGGCTGGGTTTGGCCAAGGTTTGGCCAAGCCAAAAAAACTCAAAAGGAGTATTTTAAACAATAGAATACTTTCTGTGACATCAAATGATATAGTAAAAGGATTTATATGTGACAGAAATTGGTAAAGATACTGATGGAGATCTGGTAAATGTTAAAATGCAGGTGAAAGTACTATGTGTTAAATACAATGTTACATATTTTCTATGAACTATTGGATTCAATCCTGAAAACAATCCAGTGTATAACAATTTTTCATTATTTTCACTTCCTAATGAAGAAACTGACATTTAGAAGTGGCAAGTATATTGTTCATTTCTATAGGCTAATTATCTGGAATCTTCAACAAATGGTAGTGGAACTACAGGACATCTAAATGTAAAATACAAATTTGGACTCCTCACAATATTTAAAAATAAATGTTTCAAAATTGATCAGAGATTAAAAATATAAAATAATTCGATGAAAATGTAAGAGTACAACTGAATGATCTTGAATTAGCCAAGACTTTTTGGACATGATACTAAATTGAAGAAACAACAGGAAAAAAAATAGGTAAATTAAGCTTCATCTGAATCCAAAGTATTTCTGCATCAAAGAGCACCATCAATAAAGTGAACAAACAACCCACAATATGGGAGAAAATATTTTCAAATCAAGTATGTAATAAGGGATGTATATCTGGAATATGAAAGAACCCTAAATTAAAAAAGGAAAAAATAAAAATAGGCAAAGAATATGAATATATGTTTCTCCAAAGAAGAAATGGCTGGGCGTGATGGCTCATGCCTATAATCCTAGCACTCTGGGAGGTTGAGGTGGGCAGATTGCCTGAGCCCACATCTTCCAGAACAGCCTAAGCCAAAGCAGGACCTCATCTCTAATAATAGCCGGGTGTTGTGGTGGGCCCCAGTAGTTCCAGCTACTCAGGAGGCTGAGGCAAGAGAATTGCTTGAGCCCATGTATTTGAGGTTACTGTGAGCTAGGACGCCACAGCACTCTACCAAGGGCAACAAAGTGAGACTCTGTCTCCAAAAAATAAAAAAGACATAAAAATGCCCATTAAGCAGTAAAAAGATATTCCGTCTCTTTAGTCATTATGGAAATGAAAATCAAAGCCACAACATAATATACTTCACGTCCACGAGGATCTCTATAATCACAACAAAGACCAGGACCAATGTTGAATAAAATGTTAGAAAAAAGGATATCTTCATCCATGGCTTAGGAGAACATTGCTGCTTTTGAAAAATGTTTGGAGGTTGTTCAAAATGTCAGATTAGGGTTACTCTATGACCCAGCAATTCTATTCATAAGCGTATACACAAGAGGAAGAGAAACCACATCCACACGACCTCTGCACATGCTTGTCGGTAATATTCATAACAGTGGAGTATGACAGCAGCTCAGATGCCCGTCCACTGACCGATGGATCAACAAGATGCATTATGTCCATACCATGCTACATCGTTTGCAATATAAACAATGAAATACTGCGATGTGTTATAACAATGGAAAATGCTGCAAGTGCAATAATCCACAGAAGATCCACATACTATATGAGGTCATTTGTATTGCATTGTTCAGAATAGAGTTATAAAGATATCACCTAACCCCAGTAAGACTAGCCCACAGGACAAAATCCCAAAACCAGAGATGTTGGTGTGGATGTGGAGAAAAAGGAACACTGCTACACTGCGGGTGGAAATGCACACTAATACGTTCCTTTTGGAAGGATATTTGGAGAGTACTAAAAATAGACCTGCCATTCAATCCTATAATTTCTTTACTAGATATATACCCAGAAGACCAAAAATCACATTATAACAAAGACATTTGTACCAGAATATTTGTTGCAGCCCAATTCATAATTGCTAAGTCATGGAGGAAGCCCAAGTGCCCATCAACCCACGAATGGATTAATAAGTTGTGGTACATGTATACCATGAAATACTATGCACCCTTAAAGAAAGATGGAGACTTTACCTCTTTCATGTTTACATGGATATGAGCTGGAACATATTCTTCTTAGCAAAGTATCTCAAGAATGGAAGAAAAAGTATCCAATGTGCTCAGCCCTACTATGAAGCTAATGTAAAGGTTTCACACGAAGGCTATAACTCAATTGTAGCACAAGAATATGGGAAGGCTGGGGATAGGGGAGGTTGGGGTGGAGGGAGAGTAATTGGTGGGGCCACACCTATGGTGCATCTTAGAAGGGTACAGGCAAATCTTACTAAATGCAGAATACAAATGTCTTCCTACAATAACTAAGAAAATGCCATGAAGGCTATGTTAAACAGTTTGATGAAAACATTTCAGATTGTCTATGAAACGAGCACATTGTACCCCTTGATTGCACTAATGTACACAGCTATGATTTAATAAAAAAAAAAAAAAAAGAAAAGAACAGACATAAAGTAGCTCAATGACTGTTTAGTCCTGGGTAAGTGGGGTGTGGATTAGGAGTATGGACATAGTTTGAGTGATACAATATTCTAAAATTGGATTATGACGATGCTTTCGGCACTGTGAATATATCAACACAAAAGCCAAATCACTACACATGTTAATAGGCAAATGCTATATTATGTGAACTATATTTTAATAAGTTCTTAAAAAAAAAACCAGATGGTCTGTGATTTCCAGTAGTTTGACTTCAAATTACCACAATAAAATATGGTGAGAGATCTTTATTGATGGTCTGCAAAGAACTACATTAATTACCAAAGGGACAAACTTCCTCTTTGCCTCTCATTTCTTAAGCTTATTGGAGAAGAAGCTCAAGTGTCATATCTAGACCTACTAAATAAAAAACTGTTTATTTTTTTGACTAGTGAACAATAAAATCCAATGAGTAACGCATGTGGGTGTACATGCACATAAAATCGTGTGTGTGCAAGAAGGATGTGTAGTGTACAATGAGTTTAAAATAGAAACTCAGATATTATTTATAGAAGCATACCACCAAATTGTTAAAACTCATTTTTCATGTTGCAAAATACATTCATGTTTCTTTGAGAGATTTCTTTAAGTCCAGACTCTGCTAGGCATTTGAAAACCTAAGAATAAGTGGCAGCCCATCTTTTGTATTTTACCTAGAGTTGTATCTATTAAAAAAATATCAGCTGTTCTCACTTTGATTTCACCAATCATTCTAATAGTTGTGCTCACACTCAGTGTATGTCTGGACCTCCAGCTGTTAACACCTCTCCAACCGTTTCTTCTTTCTCTTACGTTATTATTAAGAAAACTGATTATAAATTAATTTTGTTAACCAGAAATCAGCGATTACAAACAAACAATGCGAATCAGAATGTTTAAAATCACTGGCACAGGGGAAGACTGTTGGGGAAGTAGAAGTTTGAAGACTCCCATTAAGGTCTTTAAACAGTGTCTTTAATTGCAGCTATATCACTGCCTTATTATTGATATCAACTTTATGGTAGCAAAGAAAACTTAATTTAGTGACTACAGAGTCCTGATTTTATGTATTCCTCATCCCTCAGAGCAAAGAGATCTCAAGGTTATTTCTTGTGACATCTATGCCCTGCATCATTTCAGGGGAAGACAAAATCCCTAGAGCTTGGGCAACATGTGCAATACTGGATCTCTGTACGCTTGGAGGGTATTACCCTAAACAAAACCTATTCCCCACTGGAAATATGTCTTGCACAAGTTTCATTGCAAGTTATTTGTCCAATTTTTTCTTTAGCAAGGAAGGTGATATAAAGGCAAGAAAGGAGGAAAAGATGCTGATTTATTTTCGGCACTTTGGCTCAATTTGCTTTTACTTGTTTGGGAAATTGCTTTTTCAATGCAGAAAAATGTGTTGCAGTGAAGTAATTCCATGGGTTTGATGACACTGCAGCGTGTTTCTTCGCTGTATCTGTTATAAGTGTAAATTAAATGCAGGAACTGCAGCATTACCATTATTTACTTCCTTTTATTGCTACTCTTTCTTACCTACTAGATTACATGTGTGTTAACTGAAGTTACTGTTTATACTTATTTAACAGTATTGACTGAAATAACCCTGAATCTCCTCCAGTGAGGACTGATTTAGCTACAAATCACTGTTCCAGCTCTGAAATCATTAATCAGCCTTAGGCAAGATCCATTATGTGGGATTTCAGCGTACAAGAAATATTAACAGCTCCCTGGAAGAAACGTTACCATCACATTGGCTGTGACTCCCTGCTGGAGCAGCAAATTACCCTCCAGTAATAATTATAATACATTAGTAGAGGTTTAATTTCCAATAAGTGCTGTCTGTTTAAGAAATGGCAATCTCAGCATGACTCAGAGAACAATAGATCATGTTATCAGCAAGAATAAACCTACATGGAATTAAATGAGAGATAATAAAAAATTCATTACAGTTTGAAAACTGTAGAAAAAATAGAAGTCAATGTGGTTTACTCAGTTGCTTTTTTATGGAAAAACTTTGTATTTCATCTCACTGGATGGTGTTAAGTATAGCTGTGGATTATTCTTCTTAATTGGTTGAGAGCAAAATTCTTAATTTAGTAGTTAATAACAACGACAAGTTAGTAATAGGTTTTTTTCTGAGAAGTGAAAGATCCTGATGAGAATACCAAAACTAGGGGGGAAAGTCATTCTTTGACTAGCTGTGCAGAATAACTTATTTTTTTTTGCTTCAAAATTAATATTCTAGTAAAATCTTTTGAAAATATAAAAATTTTAGAATTTTACGGGAAGTCTTTTCCTATAAAGCTCATTCCACTTTAGGCAAAGAGTAAAATAGTCTAAGTCTAGAAAGGCAGGAAATTTCTTAATAACCTCTATGGAGTGCACCTTACCATGTTAGGAATTACTATTGTGTATGTCTCAATTCTGTCTACTTTTTGTGTTAAGTATAAAGTAAGCATACATATTAATAAGAATTGTCTAATTTTGAAATGCAATCAAGATTTATTTATGCTTTTTTCAAAATTTTGAAATCAATCAAGATTTATTTATGTTTTTTTGAAGTTTTACCAAAACTATTTCTTCCTAAATTATTCATTATTAGGCTATGTCCACAAATATTTATGGGATGACAGGGATATTCTGAAATTTTAATAATTGTAAATGTCTTCTCATTAAGTACTCCATATTGTAAAGGCCTTTTTACTGATAGACTACGTTCTCCTACTTAATGAGTTCTAGTACACTGCATAAACCAGATTATTATGTGTTAGTGTTAGAAAATTGTCTTCAAGTTCAGCAGACTATTGATTTAAGGAATTCAAGGCGATTCCATTACCCGGTAAAGAGATTAATATTTTCTTAACTCCGTAGACTTTGTAGTTTGATTTATGTGGCCCACGAGTGTAAATGCTTAGAGATTTTTTTTTCCTTTCTTTTTTTCTATTTGATGGATTTCATGTCATACTGTCAGATGCAAAAACCAGAATGAAAGAAAACTGTTACAAGTAATTTCTGCCTTAGTTCTACAGTGGCATATGCACAAAGTTTAAATTTTCACAAATTTAACAAGCATAAACTTCCTACTTCTATCTAATAAACCAGATATAAAACCTAGTATAAAAAAGTATAGATTTCTCAAAATTTGAAATAATCATTGTGTTTCAAGACTTATTATTTTAGAAATTCTTTCAGAAAATATATGCTTTTACTCACAGATCTTTGGCAGAGAATAATGTACATAATCACTTAGATAATTTTGAAAGCTGAAGTCAGTATTAGCTCTATAACATTCACACCTTGCCCTTTTTTATAGCTAAATATTCAGCATCCCTTAAAAATTATTTCATAAATTCATTAGAACTAAAGCATTGTAGCAGATCGCAATCTTGCGGTCTCTATTTCAGTTAGCATGCAGTACAAAACGATCTCTACTAATTACGTGGAAAAAATATGAGTCAGGCACGTAACTAATCAGAAATGCTTTCTACACTATCAGATTGTTCTTTCTGAGGTTTGAAGATGAAACACGCTCAACTAAAGCATAGACCCACGCGCTTAATTGCTCTACTTGACTGGTCATTGCTGCTACATCCAAGCACACTACAAAAAAATGTATAATTTCATGGTAACTCTTCTTTGAAATTATAATTTTAGAGATTGTCCATTTGGAAATAATTCAGAGGCTTTAACCAAGAGGTAATTAATTAAAATTAGTCAATTTCTCGAAGACCTTCTACTTGAATGCACAGCCCATGAGCATTTATTTGCACTTGGGTAACAAAATGTCAGCTTTAGGATTTTTAAAGTGATTTACAATATTTAATAAATGTAAAGTGTCCATGCTTCCTACATATCAGAGTATTAAAATACTTGTGAATCAGTGAAGTAAGATGTTTGGTATGGATAATGATGTGATCCCAAGAGGAAACTTTTCGGGGCAACAGAGGATGGGTATTAGTGAAGACACCATTCTAGACTCAATGAAAAGGAGAGTAATTGTGAATAAGAATGAAGATGAGCAAGTCATACATATTATTGGACTCCAAGGGCTCTAAGTGTTTTGTAGAAAATTGCTGAAGCAACCAAGAAGGTAATCCACAGATTGTAAAATATGACTGTAGGATTCATTCTATAACATAGTTTAATTATAGTTATTGAAAGAGCAAGAACAGAGTCAAGCAACTGTTTTTTTTGTTTGTTTGTTTGTTTTGTTTTTTTTTTTGAGACAAAGTCTCATTTTGTTGCCCTCACTAGAGTGCTGTCATGTCACAGTTCACAGCAACCTCAAACTGTTGGGCTTAAGTGATTCTCTTGCCTCAGCCTCCCGAGTAGCTGGAACTAAAGGCACCCGCCACAATGCCCAGCTACTTTTTTGTTTTTAGCAGGCCAGAGCTGGATTCAAACCTATCAGCCTTGGTGGGTGTGTCTGGCTCCCTACCCACTGAGCTAAGGGCACTGCCTCAGAGTCAAGCACCGTGATTCATTCTAGACTGGCATTTTCTAGCTTCTATCTTCAGGCAATCCATCAAAGTGATCTGAGCTCAGTTTTTCACCTCTTACATGGAATGGTAATTTGAAGTGGCACTACCTATTAATTTCATAAAAGTTAAAAGAGAAGAGACAATATTTAAATAATAATAATACAAGAGATAATGAACAAAATAATTACAGCAGCAATAATATTAGCAATGAAGTTTCTTTTGCACTCATGGAATAAGTATGCTAAATGCTGTTCATGTATTCCATTCATCACCTTTTTTGCACAACTGTCTTAAATATTTAATATTATTGTCATTTTTTAAGTGAAGAAAATAGAGAAACAGAAAATTACTTACCAAGATCATATAAATAGTGGATGAAACAGGCACGTTCAGACCTATCCAACTCCAGAATCCAAGCCAGTAGAAAAACAGTGTGTTGCCTACCATCTTTCTCTTTGCCATCCCCCTCCTCACGTTGGGTGACTACCCTAGAATTGTTTAAATACATTGAAGATAGACCTTATCATAAGACTTTGTTGTTACCTGTTTACTGTTTGTTCCTCCATGAACTTACCTTTTAGGTCCATGTTAAATTAATATCATATGACGCAAACAAGACAGTGAATGTTCCAAATCTATACAGACATATGGTCTGGTGTTGTATTGGTTTTCTACATATTAAATGCAGAAAAATAAGATTTTATTTAAAGTGTAAACATTTTAATGGGAATGGTCTCCTTATCTTAATTCTTATATATTAAGTGGATAAATTTTCACAATTTTGCCTGTATTTATATCTTTGTACACTATTTTCCTGAGAGTGGCATTCACATAACTTATACTCAGTTGGAATAAAGAAGGAATAGAAGGACAAGTGAATATTCTTTATAAATCTCCATTATTTTAAGTTGTTATACTTATCAATTAAATGAAATTTTTAATTAATTGATATATTTTATGAAAAATAGCCAATATATTCAGATATTTTTACTATACAAATAATATTCCCAGTAGATTTTTCCTATGTCCAAGGCAACAGAATTTCTAGGAATAAGATTAAATTAATGTATTATTAAAAATGTAGTGTGGTAGATAATCTACAAAAAAGACTGAACCCTGGTCACAAGCCTCTATATTATCTTTTATAATTGAGAATTTTGAAAAAGACAGATAATCCAAGGTTGAAAACATCCGTTTTATAACACCTAAATAGCAAAAGAATATTAAAAATTTTAAAATATATTATTTTTCAGAGAAACAAGGAAAAGATTATTTTGCTGTCTATGAAATTTCTAATTCCTTTTACTAGACAAGATTTTATCATGGTAGGAATCAAGATACATAATAATTGTGATTCACCAATTTTCTTCACCAATAAACTTATTTTCTTATAAGTTCCAAAAATTATACCTGATAGTTTAGTGATAATAAGTATGGTGACATCACTGTATTCATTTAGGAAATGAATTATAGCCAGGTGCCTAGAGCATCGTTTTAAGGCTCTGGAATATGGATTTTTAATTCCGACATACAACTGGTGATTAATGTGCATATTACTTGTCTTATGGTCCCATGGATAACCTCAAATGTACTCCATGAACTTGGAATTTTGAAAGAGATGTATTGATTTCTCAATTTAATGGAAAATTACTGTGTAATATAAAATAATGAATTCATTTGATGCAGTTACATTTAAGGGTACAGATCTCTAAAACTCATTCCTTAGATGTAATTAAAGTGGTTAACAATCAAAAGAGGTAAAGAGAGAACTTTCCTAGTTGATGTTGTAAAACTAAAAGAATTATCTCGTAACCTTTGGAAATCCAAAATGCTGAAAATATACAAGTATGTTCTTAGCATTTTTTTGTCCTTTTCTTCTCCATTTGAAAATGTCTAGGAAAATTAAGTTTAACTATTTTATTAGAAATTATAAAAAACACTTTCAGCTTTCACTTTTATATTTCTGACCGTTATTACTAAGTAATAAAAAGAAAGTTTTTTAAGATGAGTATAAATTATGTTATCTGGATTAATTTTAATTCTTTCTTTCAGAACCCCTGAGAATAGGTATGTTTTGAAAGCTTTCATAGAATTGAACTAATATATCATTATGTATCATGTATCATCAATTAATTATGAATCCTTGATTCCTATGATATATAGAATTGTGGAGTAAAGAAGATGAATATTTTTTAATCTTAAAAACAAATAATTTTACTCTTGCAAAAGCAAGCACTATTTTATTTTTTTATTAGTTTTATAATATCACTAATTTATTATTTCTGTGGTTTTTGACACCTGTGGTAACTGCTTCATTAAGTTGTTTAATAATATTTCATTGCTACAAGTTCTCCAGAGGAAACTTCCATGCATAGAATTTGCTTCTGTGAACAGTAAGAGTTTAGCATCAGAGAAGCAGTTTTCATGTATTTATGTAATAATGTTAGTTTGTTGAGGATTTTTCTCAACCAGACATACCAATGAAAATTTGTTCATGATTAAATAAAATTGTCTAGGGATTCTAGCTAACTGAAAATACAATGTTGCAGATTATATTTTCTTGTTTTCCACAAAATTCATGAATTAAAATCTTAAATTCCCATGGGCATTGAATTAAGAGATGGGAATAGCAATAAAAAGAAGTAAAAATGGTTTATATGTACTTGTTTTCTAGATTAAATACGTTATTTAGAAGTATTGATACCATTTTTTTGTTATTTGTTTCAGCAGAGTATAAGTATGAAATTAGTGTTTTTCTTTATTATGGTCAATCTTCAGAATTATCTCAGTAAGCAAGTGCTCAAGTTCATCAATAGAGAAGTAATCCAGGAATTCTGAAGATTGAGTTCATATTCACTTATGAAAGTGATTTCTAATGGTACTATGAGTAAGTGCACTTAATTATGACTTGGGGAGATCTAGTGGAGCTATGTGAATTTTCTTGAAGTTAGAAATAAGCAAAAACTCTACAAGGCCTTTTATTTGTAGAAAAATCAATTTCATTAAAAGTATGGTATTATGAAATCTATTTTAAGTTTGTGCTCATATACTAAATGTGCCATTACAAAAGAACAAATTAAAAAATGATGCAAAGTTAGTATTAACCATGTGGGCAAAAGTACAGGAAATATCTGCACAAAAAGCAGGCTTTTTAATACCACAATCTTTTACAGACCAACAAGAAAATAACTATGTGCCAATAATTTGTATTCATTAAGTTTTCCAGGAAGACTTTTGTTTTGCCAAAAGCTGTTACTCTACTTAAAATTATACTAGGCATTTGGGAACAATATGATAGTGTTTGTTTGAAAAAATAATTAAGTCTGTTTGAATGCAAACTCTATGAAATATTCTTTTTTTTTTTTTTTGGACTTTTTTTTTATTGTTGGGGATTCATTGAGGGTACAAGAAACCATGTTACACTGGTTGCATTTGTTAGGAAAAGACCCTCTTACAATCGTGTTTTGCCCCCAAAAGGTGTGGCACACACCAAGACCCCAAGACCCCAAGACCC
>CAUYON010210721.1:0-46786 GCA_963573935.1 Arctocebus calabarensis | reverse complement strand
CAGCTACTCGGGAGGCTGATGCAAGAGAATCGCTTAAGCCCAAGAGCTGGAGGTTGCTGTCAGCAGTATGACGCCACGGCACTCTACCCAGGGTGATAAAGTGAGACTCTGTCTCTACAAAAAAAAAAAAAAAATACCCAGGTGAGTCCAATGTCCATCCAAAGTTAAGAGTCAGTTCAGTAGGATGTCAGAGCTGGGAGACACTCTGGAAAATGACCTGGTGTAGGTTCTTTTTTCACAGATGTAGAGTTGAGGCTCAGAGAAGTTGTGACTTCTCCAAGATCCATGGGTGGACCGGAGTCTTGACTCTCAAACCCGTGCTCATCCCATTCCCCCCTTTCCTTTTTTATGGTAGCATGAACAGAAGCAGTGTCAGAACCAGTGACTATGAAGGGTCAGCATCCTGGCTTTGCAGCCGTCTGTCTCAGACTCAGGCAGAACCAAGATCGCATCTCCTTCTCTCAACTTGGGGAAGAGAGATTCTTTGCGTGTTCACTCCGCTCTGCCTGAGATGTCAACATATATGATTTTCTGATCCTAAGAACCTTTTAGACCACATCGCTGGCCCCAGACCCCTAGTTTCTGGCTGTCTCATATAGTGAAGCATTTCAAGAGCATGGCCCATGGAGCCAAGGGGCCTGGATTTAAATCCTGAACCCGTCACTTATTACTGGTATAACTTTTGGCAAGTTAATTAATAACCTATGTGCTTCTGTTTGCTTTTCTTTTCTTCTTTTTTTTTTTTTGTAGAGACAGGGTCTCACTTTATCACCCTTGGTAGAGTACCGAGGAGTCACAGGTCACAGCAACCTCCAGCTCTTGGGCTTAAGGCGATTCTCTTGCCTCAGCCTCCCTCGTAGTTGGGACCACAGGTGCCCACCACCAGGCTATTTTTTGTTGCAGTTTGGCCGGGGCCAGCATTGAACCTGCCACCCTCAGTATATGGGGCTGACGCTCTACTCACTGAGAAACAGGCACCACCCTGCTTCTGTTTTCTTATCTGTGAAAGGGGCATAACAACAACACTCACCTCATAAGGCTGATGTAAGGATTAAATTGGTTAATATATGTAAAAGCAGTTAGAACAGTGTCTGACATGTAGTAATTGCTGTGTAAGGGATAACTATTGTTGATTTAACACTTAAAATGTGCCTCCCTATCATAGACTGCAGTGCATTCTGTTGTTTGCATATTTATATCTGCTGTCCAACTCTAAGGCCCTTAAGAATGGATTCTAGGATCTACATCACAGAAATTTAGTTCCCTCAAGTCCTGAATGGCCTCGGGTCCTAGTCGGGATCCAGGTAAGTTCATACAGTGCTTTCTCCAAAGTGGAAGAGAGGAAAAGGCCTTCCAAAGCTTGGATGAGGAGACGGTAAGGAGGACAGGAGCACAGTTATGTATAAACTCAGTTCTAGGCAGGCTGCCAAGATGAAAGTTCTGCCTGTTCTCTTGGGATGTCTGAGGATATCTAAGCAGGTGGTGATAGGTGCTAGACCTAAAAAAGTACACTGGCAGGTGAATATTAAATAGAAAGAAGTCTTATTTCTGGTTTCCTTGTGGAAATAGGGCGCATGAGTGGCCATTCCTCTTTTTTACATACCTCCAGCCTGACTTTGTTGAGGCTCACTCTGATTTCCAAACTAGCCTTCTGGTTTGCTTAGCCACTGACTGGCATGCAGTGATATAGCCCAGAAAACATCAAAGGCATGGGCTGCAATCCAGAATGCTCTTCTCTACTCTTGGCAAGCACCTGCTGTGTGTCTTGGGGAGAACAGCAAGAATACGGACCGCAGGAAGGCACAGTTTTCTCAGACTTTTTAGATGTCTGACATACAGGGCTTTGTGAGTGTGGCCTTCCCAACCTCATGGACAATGACAACCCTACCACCATTAGCTGAGCTCCTGATGGCTTAGCCACTGGACTCTGAGTTTCCAGAGGGCATGGGCTTTTGCCTAACCAATCTGTGTGTGCCCCACACTCAATACTGGTTTTGTTCTAGAATTGGCATGAATTGTTGAACAGATGGGTAGAGGGTTGAGTAGGTGTCCTCAACTACCCTTCACATTAAGTAAGAAGGCAAGAGTTAGCCTTCTCTAGTCTTAGTCAGAAAGACTTCAAAAGGATGGAGAGCATCCCAGTGGGGGAGTAAGTGGCAGAAAGCCCTCAGCTTCGTCCCTAGACCATCCTGGTGGAGGAGTGGGGGCAGAAAGAAAACTGTGCTGGATCCCTACTTTCTGTTCCACCAGACACCCCTGTACACGCTCACACAGTATCACACACACTACTCTTATTCTCCTGCCTTCCTCCTCCCTCAACTGCATTTAATATAAATGCCCATTAAAAAAAAATTCTCCTCTCCCTGTCACAGCATAGGCCAGACCCTCCCACCCCCCAGGTCCCTGACGTTCTTAGATTTTCCTGCTGCCACGTTCCACCCTGAGCCATGTCTTCTAGTATTTTGCTTTCAAATTGTGTCTCCTGCCATTTGTGCCACATTTAAAATGCTAACAGTACAGAATGTCATTTACAGAACCGGGGCGTTTGCTCTGGAAAATTAATTTGACTTATTCCTTCTGCCTGTTCCTATCTCCAGGCCAATATTATGCTACTCATTCTACAAGAGTAATACTTAATGAATAGGACTATTAATAATGTCAAGGTCCGCAGGGGCCTGGCGGCTAACGGATAGGCGTAGACGGAAGGAACCCATCACCTGACTCCTGGTTTAATGTCCCATGAAAATATCAGGCACTGCAGTGTAATTATGGAGCAGGGAGAAGCGAGTGGATGACGACCCAGAGTTTCTTAAATATTTTTCAAATTAGTCGATGCTTTTCCTTTCGGGGGAGGAGGCTGTTTACTGCCCCCCCTTTTAGTTCTGGTCTGGAAGAGGTGGTAGACCTGTTTTTATTCAACATGTGCCCATGCAAGCACCCCACACATGCACACACTGAGAAAACAATGTATAATGCAGAGATGGTCGTAGCTGCTCTCACCCCAACAATTTGAGATACTATGTTAGGTGGGAGAAAGAAGAGGAGGGCTTCAGTTTTCACTTAGCACAGACACAGAAAAAGGAAAGTAGAAGTTTAAAAATCTGATTTACAGAGTATCCCAGTGACCTTCCTTTCTTCCATTCACCTCCCCCTTTCCCAGTGCCTGCAGAATTGCCAAGCTAACAGGGGCTTCTAGAGTGAATGGGAGTTCCTTCATTTCCTGCAAGCCCACCCCACAGCACCCCCTGCCTGCAGTCCTGAATACCCAAGGAGAGGGAAGAATGTCCCTGGGTGGACAGCTGCTTCTTTGCTTGAAGGCTGATTGCTTCCGAGCCCTGAGATTATGGCCCTGGGTTGGCCCACATGGCTGCTTTTATAGGACTAGGTCAGCAAGGCTGGACAGAAACTGCGGGAGAGGGGAGGTCTGGGGTGAGGGAGTTGGAGCGGCAGTCCTGTGTGTCAGTCTCATCTTATGTGCAGAAAGTGGATAAGGATATCTGCCTTGCAGGGTGGTGGTGAAGCCATGAGATAATGGGTGTGCGGGCCCAAGGCCGTGGCAGGCCCGAGGAGGGGACTGATAATGTTAGTCCCTTTTGTCCAGTTCACAGATGGTGTAGTCAGACTCAACCACAGCAAGAACAAAGCACCTGTCTCGGGTGCAGAGTGGAACAAAGGATCCGCATTACTTGCCCTGGGGAGCCTGACGTGTGGGAGCTTCCAGTACAGTGCGGGAATCTCTGCTCTTGAGGGGCCCCTGACTCCTATAAAGGAGTCACGTTCCTACCCTGAGGGGCCTCAGTCTTATGGGAGAGACTGAGCCCCTGATCTGAGAGAGGATGCTGGTCTGGTGGAACCCCGTCCTTGAGGG
Source organism: Arctocebus calabarensis (assembly GCA_963573935.1). Classification (NCBI taxonomy): domain Eukaryota; kingdom Metazoa; phylum Chordata; class Mammalia; order Primates; family Lorisidae; genus Arctocebus; species Arctocebus calabarensis. The sequence goes on along the minus strand of CAUYON010210721.1, from coordinate 42,918 downwards.
GCTTCTATGCCTGTGGAGAAAGCGTAGTGCCTTCCTGAGGAGCCGGGGCTCTAGTCTTACGAATGAGTTCCAGATCCCTGTGCAGGGAGACGTTCTAGTCTAATGGGAGAAATCCAGCTTCCAATCTGAGAGGAAACCGCGTCTTTACCCTGGAGGAAACCCCTGTCTGATGGAGGAGAAAGCCTTTGTTCTGGGGGGCCTCCCACTTTGACAGTAGAAGCAAATTCTTGTCCTACAGTAGCTTAAAATATGGTGAGGGCTGTACAACCTTGGGCATAGTAAAACTGCAGCTTCATGGGGGAGACAAAGTAGTCTGCCTTGGCGAGATTTCAGTCTGATGAGAGGAACATGATGGCCCAAAGAAGGGGCATCTGGCGGGAGAGGCAGAGCCTGCCTTCAGGGAGGCCCCAGGCGGCTGGAAAATACAGACTGTTGGCCTCAGGCAGTGCCAGGATGCTCGGAGAGGTTTTTTCTGCGGTGACGGCCTCTTGGTCTTAGGGTCTTATTGAAGAAACATGGTGTCCACTCTGTAGCACCTTGGATCAAGCAAAGGCAGGCAAAGTGCAGAAACCCCAAAAGGAAGGGAGGTAAAAAACTGTTCAGCTCAGCTGGAAAGAGATGAACCACTCAAACCCATCAAAGACAGACGCCGCGGAGGCTGAGAGTGCCCAGCGCGACCGGATCGGTCAGGCCAGGTTGGAAGTCCGGCAGGCCCCTTTTTCTTTATGCCGGGAAAGCGCCCCTTTTCAGCAGCACGGCCAGCGGCTTCTCAGCTGGCGCCCCCCAGCCGCTCCCCTGCACTGGGCTGGCGTCCAACGCCAGGCTCTTCTGCGTGACCCTAGGTTCACACGGACCCCGGGCTTGAGGGGTGTGTGAGAGGCGGTGAGTCGCCTCCCTCGCGCGTCTCTCCGCGAGTATCTGTCTCCCCCAGGCGTCCGCAGCTCCTTACAGAGAGTGCGGGTTCGCGTCTCCCGCACGTGCAGAGGCTGCAGCTGTCCCGCCCCCCGCCCAGGGCAAATGGGGGTTAAGGCTTCTTTGGGGTGGGGGTCACGACAGGGAGCAAGTCATGCGCTCCGAGGGCAGAGGGGTGTGTGTGTACGCCCGCATCATGCGTGTGTTTGGGGACTTTGCAGGGAAGGGGCCATCTTCCTGCCATGTCTTTGGGCACTGCAAGGCTGATCAGGACAGGAAATCCTCTTGAGTTCTGGCTGACCTGCTCACCTCTTGGGCAGGTCAGTATCTGATCTCAAACGCCCTCTCCCCCAATCCTGCACTGCCCGTGGGTGAGCCTGGGTAAGAATACCAGAGGGGCTGGTATTCATCCTATGCTAATTGAAGGCCAGGAGAGCAGGGGCCCTACAGATACTCTGTGCCCAGCCCTTTCTCCTTCCTCTCCACCCACCTGTTTTGGGCCCTAATGTCTCCCACAAAAGACACCTGGCCCCTGCTTCCTTTTGCACCTGAACCCAGGTGGTCCAACCAGGCCCTCATCATCCCATTCCCACACCCCAGCCTCTCAGAAGAAAGGTAAAGGGGTTAAGAAGCTGCGTTTCTACCCGCCCCCTCCATCCTCATAAAAGGCAAATATGAAATCAGCAAAAAGAAAAAAGGCCAAATAAAAAGTAATAAAGTCATCCAATTAATAATTATTCTGATGGACTCATCAGAATTCACAGCTGGGCCAAGAAAAGGGTGGACCGAGGGGGTCAGAGAGGACAAACGTGCTGGCCTGCTTCTTGTCCCTCACCCTCAGGTGAGAGTGAAGGCGCCTCCTGCCAAGTTCTCGTTTTTTTGTCCGCTCTTTTTTTTTTTTTTTTTTTTATGGGGCATCCTGAGTGTAAAAAATATGACTTGCCTTTATGGTGCTCCAACAGGAATGAAGCTATAAAATTATGAACAGTTTTTATGACGGCTATTCGGGGGATGCTTTTATATTGATGGTATACAGCCTGAATCTGTCTTTTTTGCATCCCACCCCCCTTCTCCGGGCAGGGAGGGGAAGTCTGTGTAACTATTTTTCATGCATTTAATATATTAATTATCTGGTAAATGCTCCCCAGGCTGTGCTCGGGACATTGGAGAGTGACAGGTTCTCAGCGAGCCTCCAAAGGCAGCGCATCAGCCTGCAGTGTATTATGTCGGTGAGGTCAGGGTGGGGTTAATGTAACTTTTTATTTGCTGATTTTTCATAGGCGGGAGCAAAGCTGGGATGGAGGGAGGGAGAGAGAAGGAGGGAGAGAGGGAGGAGGGGAGGGAGGAGAAGGTGCCACGAGAGCAGAGATAATGGTGAGGCAGATCTCTCCACCCCCGATTCACCTCTGTCAATGCCAGGAGGTTTGATTAGGTAGCAAAGGAGCAGTGGCCTCTCCTGCTGGCTCTGGTGCCCAATGCCACACAGCCTGGTGATACTCCTGGGTGTGAGGCTCTCTCTATCTGTATCTGGCACTCTTGAAAGCAGGCAGTTTCACCCTCTGACCCCTTCTTACTCTCTGAAACTGAAACCCAGGGTCCCAGGCCTAGAAAAAAATCTACATGTTGACCAAGGGAGCGTTTGGCCAGCTTCTCTTTTGTACACTCCCAGATAGACGCTTACACACAGCCATGCGGACTTGTGCACATGCAAGCTGGTTTTGTCACTTGGGACTTGAATCTGCATTGCCCCCCACCCTGCCCTGATCTCACGTGTCAGATTTTCATGTAGACCCCTCTCCCATTCACAAAGCACAGCTTCTGGTGATTAAATAGGGGAGCGATGACCAGGTCCCATCAGCTATTGTTTTTCTTCTGTCATTGATACGAACAAGTCTCATGCCTGGAGTCAATACTCTGTCCAACCTGCAAGAAAGAAAATGTGTCAGACAACCCATGTCTGCCTAGAAAGCCTGAGAAAGGGGGTGTTCTGGGCCCATTGCTCAGGTGACCACTAGGCCTATGTGTGCTCCAGGTCTTGAGAGAATGAAGGTTGCTTTAGATCAAATTGGGACCTCTCTGTTCCCAGCTTCCTGCCCCCACCTGCCATCTGCCGGCCCCAAGAGGGCAGCACAGGTGGGTCTTCTCTGCTTAGATTGGACTGTGATCCTGAATACCTATGTCCTGGCTCCCTAACCCTTTGTTTTTGTGTTTGTATAGTTGTTTAAAACCATAAATGGTTAACCGTCTAGAAAAGCTGAGGCATTGTTATTATGATTGCTTTGTGACTAATATAGACCTGTGTTTTTCAACCTTTCATTAAGTCATGGCATACTTGAACCTATAGGTAAACTTCCATGGCACAACAATAAATGATGTTAATCCAAAAAAAGGAGCAAAAGAAAGAACATACTTACTGTGTTTTGAACTTCTTTCAAAAATAGTTTCATTAAGGATATTTAAAAGTTTTCACAGCACACCAGTTGAAAATCACTGGTACAGACACTTGTGTGTGTTGAGTCGGGAAAAGCTGTCCTTGTTGACCCAGGAGCCCAGACACCGGGGTTCAGGCCCTTAGCTCTGCCTAGATGTGCTGTGTGCTGCCCCTTTTTCTTTCACAGAGAAAACAAAGTAAAGGTAGAACACTTTCGAGGCCCTGCCCTTACCCACATGTGGCGTGTGTTTGTCTGCACCCTATTCCCCTAGAGCTTGAGTTCTAGAAACAGGCATGGGTTCAGGTCTTTGTTTTCCCGCTTCCTACTCTGTGACCTTGAGAGGACGCTTTCCCTGTTTTCAGACTCAGTTTCTACATCTGTAAATCGGGGATAATTATATTGAGGGTGAAACCTTAGAGGAATGTTGTGAAGAATACAGGAGTTGATAGAGGTAAGGTGCTTAGCCTGGAACAGACACTAAGCGCGTTGCTATTGCTGCTGTTCCGATGACTCCTGTTACCTTTACTCTTGCTATTTAGGTTGTACCCACTCCCACCCGTCTGTGTTTTATACAACCCAGCCCGTGAAAAATCGACACTCCTCAAGAGTTTGCAGGTTCTGCATCCCAAGTTGCTATTTCTTCTTAAGTTGTGCATCCTAAGTTGCTATTTCTACTTGGCCTGAGTTGAGGTATACTGTGAATAGGTGCAGAGTGTTGTCTAATTATGGCCCAAACAGTAAAGCTTAGTAGGCGGTAAGTCAGTATGGGGAATAGCATTAAGGACTCAACATATTTGGGCAACTATTGAGGGCTGGGGGTGTCACAGGCATTACCTTATTTCTTTTTCTTATGAAGAATGTATTATAATATTATTAAACCGACGCATGGGTCAGCGTCCTGAGGATCAGGGAGGTTCTATCAATGACATGCCAGCCTGAGATCCCTGGGGTGATAAGAACCAGGGTTGGGATTCAAGGCCACTGACTGTGAAGGAAGCTGAAGCTCATGCGCCTCCTGTTTCCTCAGGCTGTCTCTGGCCCTGCTTTTTAAATGATACATCAAACTAAAGCCGTGATAGCAATCTTGCGAAAATCTACGTGCCTACTATCTGTCAGACCCTGGTGAGGGGCTCATGGGGGCTCACAGAATGAGATGCTGTTGTTGCTCTCCAGGAGTCTGGAGGCCACTTGGGGGAGATAAGACATTTAGTAATAGTAGAAGCGGTAGTACGGCTGCTACCAGTATCAATAACATCAACTACAGTAGTCAGTGTGTGCTTCATGCCAGGGGCTTTTCTGCACCAAAGCGTTATTCCATAACCCCCTAAGACAGGGTCTGTAGATGGGGAAACTCTGAGGTCCATAGAAGGTAAGGGGCAGAGAACTTATACACACTATGCTCGTGGAGATTCTGCTTTGGAAACAAGAAAGGCTAACTCTTTTTTTTTTTTTTTGTAGAGACAGAGTCTCACTTTATCGCCCTGAGTAGAGTACCGTGGCATCACACTGCTCACAGCAAGCTCCAGCTCCTGGGCTTAGGTGATTCTCTTGCCTCAGCCTCCCGAGTAGCTGGGACTACAGGCACTCGCCACAACACCTGGCTATTTTTCTGTTTTTGCAGTTCAGCTGAGGAGAGGTTTGAACCCACCACCTTGGGCATATGGGGCCGGTGCCCTACTCGATGAGCCAGAGGTGCCGCCCAGAAAGGCTGACTCTTAACAGTGAAGCTTTCAAATTTGTAGTCTGCTTCATGCTGGGTGCCCACATTTTCACTTTCCTTCCAAGTTTGGGATTCTCACGCCCATCTATATAAATTTGTTCTAATTTGTAAATTTTATTTTTATAAGTATTTAAGTATTTTAAGTGCTGATCATAATGGTAGTAACTTCTAACTGGCTTGGTAGTTAACATCTGAGGGTCAGGGACTGTATTAAGTGGTTTATTTGTATAACCTCAACTAATTTTCTCACCAGCCTTATGGGTGGGTATTATTATTATTATTATTATTATTATTATTATTTTGTTTTTTTAGACAGAGTTTCACTCTTTCACCCGGGGTAGAGGGCCATGACATAATAGCTCATAGCAATCTGAACTCCTAGGCCCAAGAAATCCTCTTGCCTCAGTTTTTTATTTTATTTTATTATTTTTTGAGACAGAGTCTCAAGCTGTCGCCCTGGGTAAAGTGCCGTGGTATCATAGCTCACAGCAACCTCCAACTTGGGCTCAAGTGACTCTCTGCCTCAGTTTTTCTATTTTTTTTTTGAGACACAGCCTCAAGCTGTTACCCCGGGTAGAGTCCCGTGGCATCATAGCTCACAGCAAACTCCAATTCCTGGGCTCAAGCGAGTCTCCTGCCTTTGCCTCCCAAGTAGCTGGGACTACAGGCGCCCGCCACAATGCCTGGCCATTTTTTGGTTGCTGCCGTCGTTGTTTGATGGGCCCTGGGGCTGGATGCGAACCCGCCAGCTCAGGTGTATGTGGCTGGCGCCTTAGCCCATTGAGCCACAGGCGCCGAGCCAGTTTTTCTATTTTTAGTAGAGATGGGGATCTTACTTTTGCTCAGGCTGGTCATGAAACCTGTGAGCTCAGGCAATCCACCTCCCAGAGTGCCAGGATCGTAGGTTTGAGCCACTGCACCCAGTCTGGGCGAGTATTATTATTATTATCTCTATTTTGCAGATGAGGAAACTGCAGTTTTGAGGGGGTTAAGCAACTTGCTCAAAGTCACACAGTAAGTGATGGAGCCCATATCAAAGTCCAGACAGTCTGTCTCCAGAGTTTGAGCTCTTAATCCAAACCTTTTAATGAGAGAGCAGCTTTGGGAATTAAAGGTAGCCATCACTTCTCTCCACCCCAGTCACACCCTCCTCCCACTCAGAGAGCTATGAAGCAGAATTTTCCCAGAACCTTTACATGTATATGACAATATACAGAGATATTTTCCCTGTGAATGTGGCCATTCTGTTGTATTATTCTGCAGTTTGATCTCACACTACGTTTTATGTCAGTATATGTAGATCTAACTCATTCTTTTAACTTCTACCTAATATTCCACACAATGGATTCGCCATAATTCTCCCATTGATGGACATGTGGAATGTTTCAAATTTTTTTTTATATTGAATACAATGAACAATGGCTTTCCTGAATATTCTAATATAAGCTTTTTATGCATATGTGCTCAATACCTAGAAAGGGAATTATCGAATGGAACAGAATGTGCCTTTAAAAGGCATTTTATTTTATTTTATTTTATTTTTGAGACAGAGCCTCAAGCTGTTGCCCTGGGTAGAGTGCTGTGGCCATCACAGCTCACAGCAACCTCCAATTCCTGGACTCAAGCGAGTCTCCTGCCTCCGCCTCCCAAGTAGCTGGGACTACAGGCACCTGCCACAACGCCTGGCCATTTTTTTTTAGGTTGCAGCCATCATTGTTGTTTGGTGGGCTCGGGCTGGATTCGAACCCGCCAGCTCAGGTGTACATGGCTGGCGCCTTAGCCCGTTGAGCCACAGGCACCGAGCCCACCAAAACTATAGGGTTTTTATAATATTAATTCCCTGACTATAAAAGTAAATCATGCTAAATGAAGAACATCAGACAACACAGAAAATAATCAAGAAAACGGATATCACACATCATCTCAACATCCACAGATAATATTGGGCAACATATTGGTGCATTTTTTCACCTCTTTTCTATGCAAACGTGCACTGCCCACTCCCCTTCTTAGCATAGCATGGTCTACCCTTTATCCCACTTGTCATTATAAAGGGCCTATTTTCCTGTGTTATTTTAAGCACAATGTTTGTATTTGTTTAGTATTGATCCAATTGACATTTCAAAATTTATTTAACCATCATTCTAATTGTTAGACAGATATAAGTCATGGCCAGCTTTTGACTATTCTAAATAACGTTACAGTGAACATCTTTGTACGTAAATCTCTGTCCACCTCACTGATTATTTCCTTGGGGCAGATTTCTTCAAGTGGACTCACTGGTTCCAAGGGTATACATTTTTAAAGATTTTGATCTATATGGTCAAGCTGCTTTCTGGAAGGGTTATGTGGATTTATATCCCCACTCACCACCTATGAGACATACGTTTAAGTGTATACTTCATAATTTTAAAAAAGCCAACACTTTAACGTTGTGAGGTGAATGTATTTCTATAGTGTTAATATTCATCGTCTCCTGCAGTGAACGTAAATGTGTTTTTTTTTTTTTTTTTTTTTTTAGGCAGAGCCTAAAGCTGTCACCCTGGACAGAGTGCTGTGGCATTACAGCTCACAGCAACCTCCGATTCCTTGGCTCAAGCGAGTCTCCTGCCTCTGCCTCCCAAGTAGCTGGGACCACAGGAGCCCACCACAACACCCGGCCATTTTTTGGTTGCAGCCGTCATTGTTGTTTGGTGGGCCCGGGCTGGATTCGAACCCACCAGCTCAGGTGTAGGTGGCTGGTGCCTTAGCCCGCTGAGCCACAGGCGCCGAGCCTTTGCCCGCTTTCTATTGGACTTATTACCCCTGTTTTTTAGACAACGGAATGGAGGCTCAGAGTAAAGTAACCTACCCACAGTTAAACAGTTGACAATAGTAAGAGCCAGAATCTAGATCCTGAGCTCTTACACCGGGCTTCTTTCCTGGCTCTAGAGGGAGAGTGGGCAGGCGACTGCTCAGCCTGCTGTTTTTGTCAATAAAATGTATTGGAGACCAGCCACGCCTATTTGTTTACTACCATCAATGGCTGCTTTTGCAGTATGATGGCAGAACTGAGTAGTTGTGACAGAGAAGGGTGGTGCCCAATGCCTAAATATTTACAATCTAGTTTCACAGAAAACATCTGCTGACCCGGCTCCCCTGCTCTGGAGCAGCACTGATACATAGCTTTAAATATCCTAGGAGCCCCATTTTAAAAAGTAGAAGAAACTAGAGAAATTAATTTTAAGAGTATATTTTATTTTAGTCACTAAACCTGAGACATGCTCATGTAAACATGTAATCAATATAAAGATTGTTAAGGAGGGGGCGGCGCCTATGGCTCATCGAGTGGGGCGCCAGCCCCATATATCGGGGGTGGTGGGTTCAAGCCCGGCCTCAGCCGAATTGCAAAACAGAAAAATGGCCAGGCGTTGTGGCGGGCGCCTGTAGTCCCAGCTACTTCGGAGACTGAGGCAGGAGAATCGCCTAGGCCCAGGAGTTGGAGGTTGCTATGAGCCGTGGGATGCCACGGTGTCTTACTGAAGGTGATAGTGAGACTCTGTCTCTACCAAAAAAAAAAAAAAGATTGTTAAGGAGATATTTTGCATTCTTAATTTTTGGTACTATCCCTGAGCTCTGTTATATATTTTGCACTTAGCACACATCCCTATTCGGACTAGTTAAATTTATTTATTTTTATTTTATTTATTTATTTTTCTAAGACAGAGTCTCACTTTGTGATCTTGGGTGGAGTGATGTAGCGTCGTCATAGCTCATAGCAACCTCAAACTCTTCGGCTCAAGTGATCTTCCTGCCTCAGCTTCCCCAGTAGCTGGGTCTACAGGCATGTGCCACTACACCAGCTAGTTTTTCTACTTTTAGTAGAGAAGGGGTCTCGCTCTTGCTTAGGCTGGTCTCAAACTCGTGAGTTTAAGCAATCCAACTGCCTTGGCCTCCCAGAGTGCTCAGATTACAGACTAACTTTAGATGTTCAATTGCAATATGAACCTCGTGGCTCCCCTTACGGGATGGTGCAGTTCAAGAGCAATTTTTTCTTCCGCAGAATGAGAACAGTGTTAATGCTGCTAATTTCACAGGGTTGTTGCAAGAATTGTGTTGGAATCTGTATGTTTATACAGTTTACAGAATGCTACATACATGCATTGGGTTATGATTATAACCAGGGCCTGAGGGAATCCAGCGATGATATATGCTGAAGATGGGTAGGAATTTGATAGGTAGAGAATAGGTGTTGCTAAGGATAAAGTAGTTCAGTTATCTCACACATACATACAGCACATTTTTATTTCTTCTCTTCACTGGCTCAGTATCTCCTGATTAGTATTCAGCCTTAGAGAGGACAGGAGTCACTCTTGCTCACTCAGTCCAAAAGAGACTGTTCTGTTAATTCTTTAAATACCCCTTTACTTCCTGTGGGCTTTGCTTCAGCCACGGAGATATCTGTCTTTGAATGTCCCTGCTTGGCTACCAGGCAGAATTAACATTTGGCTTTTATTTACTAATTCATTTATAAAATACTTATTGCATACCTACTATTTATCAGCCTCTGAGATGGGTATTCTTTTCACAGAAGATTTTCTCAAAAGATGGCATTTGCAACAAGGTTTTTGAAATTAAAATGGGAAAACAATGAGAAGGAGGTAAAGATGTTTAGGCATAGAGCCGACAAGACATGAAATTAGGCTCTGAGCTTCGTGACAACCAGGGCAAAAAAGGGAAATATGTTGGATCACATAATCTCCGCTATTTGGGAGTGAAAAAAGTATGCCACTTTTTTTTCAGGAGAGACAAACTGTTACCTGGAACTACATTAAAACCAGCAGTCATTGCACAAGGCAATGTTCAGGGACTCTAAGCAGTGTAATAGACAAAGCCTTCGATTGCAGATTTACAGCAAGCGCAGCCATGATCTTCCTGTGGCTGGTTCTTGTATCTGCCCTCAATAAAAGCCAAGGGCACAATGTTAAAGCTCAGACTCAATGAAGGCAATCCTGTAGGAGTCTAACCTATGTAATCCAGGTATATGGCTTTTTAGGGATTTAGCTTGAAGCAAGGAAGGGGTTTAGAATTCCCATTAGACAGTATGCCCAACTGTCTCTGAAATCCTGGCTATCTTCTTCTTTCCCACAACCCTGAGCCTAGGGAGGGCCTTTGTCATTTCCTGCCTCCCCCCGATCTTCCCCTCGACTCCTCTCCACCAAGCAGCGGTGACCCCAATAATCCACAGCCTTAAAATCCACCAATGATCTAAATAGGGGGATTTGGGGTGCATTTGTTTGCTCTTAGCTTAAAATTTTTAATCATTGTTTGAATTCTTTATTACAAGTATGGATCATGCTTGCAAGAACAATATGGTGATTGTACTTTAGAAAAAAGTCTGGGCTGAAATGCCCAGATGGGCCAAGATGCTAACAGTGATTAGTTCTGGGGAGAGGGACTAGGAATGATTGTTGTTTTTTTCTCTATATTTAAGTGTATTTTTGTACTTTTTGTCCCCCCAAAGAGATGGAGTTTCTCTGTATTGCCCAGGCTAGACTCAGTTTCTGGCTCAAGCAATTCTCCTGCCTTGGCCTTCTGAGTAGCTGGGACTTTGGGGGCCTACCACTACATCTGGCCTATTTAAGAGTGTGTGTATGTGTGTGTGTGTATTTTATTGTTGTTTGTTTGTTTCTATAGAGACAGGGTCTGTAGTCTCACTCTATTGCCCAGGCTGGAGCACAGTAGACTAATAATATCTCACCATAACTTCAAATTGATGGGCTCACGTGATCCTCCCACCTCAGCTTTCTGACTAGCTGGGACTATAGGTTCCCATCAACATGCCCTATTAATTAAAAGAAAACAACAATAGAAAGACTTTTTTTTTTGTAGAGACAGGGTCTCACTATGTTGCCTAGGCTCAACTCCTGGCTTCAAGTGATCCCTCTGCCTGGCCTGCCAAAATGCTGGGATTATTTAAGTATATTTTAAAAGTAAAACAGAACAAAATCATTTAACATTTCCTTGTTGCATCTGTGTAGCCTGACACCCACTCACTGCTTCTCTCACAGCTTCCTTTGCATAGTGATTTCATTTATTAGGCACCTACTGTGTGCCAAGCACTATGCTAGGAACTGTTTAAAAAGAAATGTTACTGGATTTAAACCACATGTTGAGCCCATTTTATGGATGAAGGAATTAGGGTGTTAGAGAGGTTATAGAACTTGTCTGGGCTCACAGGGCTGGAGTGGCAGAGCTGTGATTAAGACTCAGGCAGTCTGAAGCCAGAGTTCAAGTTTTCCTTTGCTAATTAGCATGTTGGCTTTTTAAATTCTTTACCGCAGCATAGTACTTGGCATATTTTACCTGTTCAATAAATGTTGATTATTAAATAAAGGTACTTCCTAAATATCACTTCTGGGGTGGGGTGTTTTTGAAATACTGATTGATTTTTTTCCTTCCCTTGTAATTTCATCCTTGGTACCACTGCCTCAATGGAGGGTGGAAAGTGGGAGTCAGGAAGGCTTTTGGGTTTTGGTCTCCAAAAGCTCAGGCCCTCTGGGAGTGAACTCTGTCTCCAGGTTGGGAGTTCAGACTTGGCCCCACCTCAGAGGACAAGGGGCCTGAGACCAGCTAGTTCCTTGAGAGCCAAGAGGTCATGGCTGAAAAGTGGCATGCAGATGGTCTCATGGAGAATCCCATGCCCAGCTAGGAGGAGCAGAATCACTAATATACCTTCCTTCATGATCTGGAAAGGCACAAGACTGAAGGTGCTACTTGGACAAGAAAGAGAGTCCGCTTAAAGGGTGCCTGGGTGACAGATGACATGAAGGATCACATGCTACTATGGTACTCCATCCTCCCACTCCCCTGGCACTACCTAAGTTCCCTGTAACTTAGACGTTTAGAAAAACAGCAAGAACTGTGAAGAAAACCAAAAATGACTGGGACTCAATTCCACTGAGTGAAATGCGGACTCAAAATAGAAGTTAAATTGCATTGAGGAAAAATAAAGCCCAGTGTGGTGGGGTGTGCCTATAGTCAGTCCCAGCTATTTGGGAGGCTGACGTGGGAGGATCGCCTGAGTCCAGGAGCTCAAGGCTATAGTGCGCTATGATTGTGTTTGTGAATAGCCACTGCACTCCAGCTGGACAACATAGCAAGACCCTGTCTCAAAAAAAAAATAAATAAATAAAAGAGAAAAGAAAATGTTTTATCTTACACCATAAATCTTTGGATTGAGAATTTTTACTACACTTCCCTTAGCTGGGCATTTATTTTAGGCTGGAGAAACACATTTCAAAACTGCACAATCTTCTAAGCATGCAGAAGGAAGCCTAAAATTCCATATCAATCACTGAGGGCAGGGAGGGCCTCAGATTTAGAGCCCAGAAGAGTGGATGAATATCCTAAGACAAAAGTTAAAGAGACTGGTGAGCATTCTCCCCATCTGGAAGGTCTCCTTGCCTGTGTATGCCGTGGACTGGTGGGCCCCCTTGTTGGCATACTCAGGGTTTGTCCCCCAGGTCTTTTTGGGCCCATCACAATTAGCAGATGGGACCTTAACTTAGACCCACAATTCCACACCATTACCGAATGATGTTGGTCTGAAAAACTTTCAGAGTAGATATGACCGGTGGCCTGTGTCTGAATCATTAGCACCCTGGTGGACTGTCACCCTCTGAACAGCACTGCTTCCTGGGGAAATCTTCAAGAGGAGGAAGCCATGAAATGGTCCTGCAGGGGACAAAAAAGGAAATGTGCTGAATGAGGTCACTTACCAGGGACCATGCAAATTTGAGCCTATGCCTGTTGAGGACAGTGAATTTGGTTTTGTCATGGTTGATGGTGTCACCTTGGGTTGAGGGTGGAGGAGGGGCTCCATTAGTGGTCTTGTAGGTGGCCTCAAAGTAGTGGGAGTGTCACTGTGCTCGTGTTGCTGTGTCTGGTGCAAGTTTTCACTCTGCTCTTACCAGCTTGGGCTGGGCAACCCACTTCCCCTTTTGGAGCTTCCGTGTCCATGAGAAATGCCTCCTTTGGGCCAGGTGTGGTGGCTCATTCCTATAATCCTAGCACTCTGGGAGGCCAAGGCAATGGATTGCTTGAGCTCAGGAGTTCCAGACCAACCTGAGCAAGAGTGAGACCCTGTCTCTACCAAAAAAAAGAGAAACGAGCTGGGCATTGTGGTGGGCGCCTCTAGTCCTAGCTACTTGGGAGGCTGAGGCAAGAGGATTGCTTAAGTCCAAGAGTCTGAGGTTGCTGTGGGCTCTGATGACATCACCACACTCAACCCAGGGGGACAGAGTGAGACTCTGTCTCTTGGGGGAAAAAAAAAATGAAAGAAATGCCTACCTTGTATGGTTATGGGAGAGCCCTTGGCAGGCTCTCCGTGACTTCCCCTAAAGATCATTCATCCTATTTCCTGGCAGTAGCTTCATCTAGTCTTAGCTGCCACCTCATGTCACCCATGGAAATCCCGTTATCCCATGAAAATGGCATGATTCAGTGCAATTAGGATAACGAGGGACTTAGGGACAGCCACCAGTGGTTATGCTGCACCTGGGAAGCAAGTGGCCTTTTTACTACAAGAAAGCACAGGGCGTCCTCTGGCTTCGTTGGTCCTAAGGCCTGTTCTGGGTCTCATCGCTGACCCTATACCTTCTATAAAACCAGATAACCCATATTTCTGGCCAATACTTTTATTATCCTCTTCCCCTGGGATGTGAGGATGTTGGTCTTAGTTTGGGGCTACAAATTAGCTCTGAGCCTGAAATTTTTTGTTTGTTTGTTTTAGTTGGAATATTTACAGCAAGAAAGCCAGTGGGCTGTCAGCCTTTCCTGTACATTTGATCCTCAGGACACCCTGCTAAGGCAAGGCAGGCAGGCATTATTTTATCTCTTAACTCTCTCTCTTCTATCTAATCTCTCCCTCACCTCTGCCACCTTCCTAGTTCCAGACATTGTCAACTCTTATTTATTTATTTATCAAGTCCGTGTCTCTCTCTGTTGTCTTGCCTGGAGTGCCATGGCCTCAGCTAACTTCACACCTACCTCAAACTCTTGGGCTCAGCCATCCTCCTGTTTCAACCTCCTGAGTTGCTGAGACTATAGGTACCTACTGAAACTCCCAGCTAAGGTTTTCTGCTTTTAGTGGAGACAGGGTTTCGCTTTTACTCAGGCTGGTCTCAAATTGCTGAGCTCAAGCAATTCTCCTACCTCAGCCTCCCAGAGTGCTACGATTACAGGTGTGAGCCATCAAGCCTGGTCAACTCCTTTTATTAAGCTCTTCTGAGGTATAACTTGCATTTAGTAAAGCATACTAATCTTAAACATACATCTGGATGAATTTTTATACTCATGTAACCACCACCTAGATCAAGATTAGGACATTTGCCAGCTTTTTAGCAAGCTCTCTCTCAGGGATGACAACTGTGCTGACCACTATTCTTACTGATTTCTTTGGCCTGTTTTTGAACTTCATATAAATAGAGTCATGCAGGATGCTGTCTCTTGTATGGTAAGATTCATCCATATAGTAGGTATCATTAGATAGCTCTTTTAAAAATTGCTGTATAATGTTCCATTGTTTGATTATGCCATAATTTATTTGCCAAACTCTACAACTATTGGACATTTGGGTTATTTCTAGGATCTTTTTTTTTTTCTTTGACACAGAGTCTCACTTTGTCACCCTCAGTAGAGTGCCATGGCCTCAAAGCTCACAGCAACCTCAAACTCCTGGGCTTAGGCGATTCTCTTGCCTCAGCCTCCTAAGTAGCTGGGACTACAGGCACCCCCCACAATGCTGGCTATTTTAAGCGACAAAGTTTCACTCTGGCTCAGGTTGGTCTCGAACTCATGAGCTCAGGCAATCCACCTGCCCTGGCCTCCCAGAGTGCTAGGATTACAGACGTGAGCCACCATGCCCCGCCCCTATTTCTAGCCTTTTCACTGTTACAAATAACATGCATGTCTTTTGATGGACCTAATGCTAGGTGATAGAGTACACTTTTTTATAGCTTTAAAGATATGAATACTACCAAATATTTTTTCTAAAGCAGTTATACTAATTTACATTCCCATCAGCATGAGTGAATGAGACCTCCAGTTGCTTTACATCCCCACCAACTCCTGGTATTATCAGCCTTTTCAATTTTAGAAAGTCTGATGGGCCTGTAGTAGACTCTTATGCTACTTTGTGTTTCTCCAATGATAAATAATGTTGAGCATCCTCTCATTTGTTTCTGGCAAGCCACTGTTAAGTCACTCAGGACCACTGTCAAGGACTCCTAACTGACCTCCCTATTTATGCTTAAGGCTTCTCTAATCCCTTCTGCTTGGTACGGCTGCAGCAAATAGTATCCCTAAAATGGAAAATGGGTCCTCTAAACCGCCTGCCTAAGACCCACCTGTAGCTTTCCTCTACCCTTTGGATCAAAGGCCAAACCTTTGACCTGTTCCTGCCTGTCCACATCTCCTGTTTGTCTCTCCAGTTTCCTCTAAGACCATTCTCCCCTTTGTACTTCTACCAACCACTCTGGCCTCCTCTGGGCATGTGAGCTGTTTTCTGGTTTGGGCTATTACAAATAAGCTCGTGTCTTTCTCCTTCCCAGCATGTATCATATATTCTGTAATTATATATTGATATGATTAGGTGATGGATGTCTGTCTCTGCTTCTAGATGGTATGAGCCAAGGGACCAAGCCCCACACTTGTCTTGTTCATTATCGTGTCTCCAGTGCCTAATGTAGTGCTCAACGCATAATCGATCCTCAATACATATTTGTTGAATGAACAAATACACTCTCAGTTTATGAATGAAGAAGTCAAGCCTCTGAGAGGGAAGGTGACTTTAGGTTGCAGACCTGGGGCTAAAAGCCAGGTTTCCTAATCATTCCATGTTCTTCCCACCATACCGCAAAGCCTCTGATGAGATGATGAGTTAAAACACTTTCCTGTCAGTTTGGGGCAATTCTAACATAAGGATTGCTATGTTATGATTCTTCTTGCTGTTATTATGATTGGCTTCCCACCAGAAAGTCTGCTCCAGGAAGGCAGCAGTGGTGACTGTTTCATTCACCAGTGGATTCCCTGCACTCAGTACCCAGTGGAATACGGGAGACAGTAGACAGATGACAAGTCTATGCGTTGGACTGAAGCATTGTTAGCATAGACCAATATAAAGAAAAATGTCAGCTCCTACTAAATGCAGATGCTATAGAACTTTATATATATTTTCATTTTGTTGGAATTTTATGGGACTGATTACTGTTCAAATTAGGAAGCTGGTAGGTGACTGGTACCTGGATACTCTCACATGCCAGATAGTATTCAATGAAACCTCAGTAATCCCAAACTTCCTCTGGTTGCACCTAGGCAGGTTGACTTTCATTTGCCCTCTTGGGAAAAAGTTAGTTTGGATCATGAAGGATTGAAACAGGAGGACACTCAAAGGCCACAAGGAACCTACCAAAGAGAATTAGGACTTCACTCATTGTTGGCAAGCAAATTGATGCTGCTCATTGCAAATGAATCTTATTTGTCCTCCATCAAGTCTTATCTGTTCATCCTAGCGGGTCCTGCTGCCGCACTGCTTGGCAGCAGATGGGTTCCAGGGATGGCAGCTCCGTGGAAGTAATAAAATGGCATTTCTTTTCCAATTGTTTCTCATTGAGACCTCTTGGTAATTCAGATTGATTGTCCTGTAGCCCAACACGGAGACTGAGTGGGTTTGTCTGGGCCTGGACTTTTAGTGCCGTCTCAGGAACTGAATGATATACACAGCAAGTTTGGTCTCCAGCTGCCCAGGAACTCTGTCCTGTCCAGCCAAGGCCAAGGCCTGAGTGTGGGTGAGGTGACGGTGAACCTTCAAGTTTGGAATGGGGCTTCTGGACTCTTGGACCAGTGCTCTTTTCACGACAGTCAATATGCCCCCGAGAACAGGGCTGTGGTCTCCATCTCCCTGCTTCAGCCAGGACCATGCCTCAGAATTTGCAGTGGCTTCAGGCTTTGTCTGAGGTGAAGATAGCTTGTCCATTCTCTAAGACCTATCCATCTGGGAGCTCCAAGGTGCTTCCTGCTAGGGGTGCAGTCCCATGCCTTTCCTTGACCTGGCCTAAGCTCTTGGTGCCCAAGGGGGAAGAGAAATCAATAGCTCCTTAGTTCTGATCTGTTCATCAGTTTTGTCTTTATGAGCAGAGAGAATCATAGGTTCTGGGGTGTAAGGATGGCTAGGGCACTGTACAGCCTCCCACCAAAGTCACCAGAGCCTCTACCTAGCTCAGAAAGCTCTCCAAAGTCCTGTGTTTAAAGGGCCAGGCCCCCCACCCTGGGAGTAAGGACAACCTTGTGCCCTTTTGATTCCTTTCCTTTTGATTTCTGTGAATTTTTTAGCTCTCCTCCTGGCCCTGTCTTCTCTCTCCCTCCCGTTCCATCCCCCATCCCCTCAGACCCATCCACCCCTCAACCCCATCTGACTGCCAATTGAAAAGGCCTGAAAATAATGTGAAATAATATAGTTTATCACTCAGAGGCTGCTGACAGGCAGTGTGGCCACCTCTGAAAACAGGCAGGGAGGCAGGGAGGGCAAGGAAATTATAGGCTGCACAAAGGAGAAAAAGTTAAAGTGAGAGCTCCATAAAAGAAAGTGGAACTATTATGCTGCAAAATGCCAACTCATTACAAAGCGGCCAAATAAGAGAGAAATACGGCGCTGCCTGTAATAGCAGTTTACAAGGGAACATTGTACAGCAACAGAAGAGACGCTGCTATAATTTGCTCTAACAACTCCAATTATCCCTTTTATTGATTTGGCAACACATTTAATAGGAGTAGCCACACCTCTTCTGTTACAAATCATTAAAGGTGTTGAACGGTGTAATTTTAAAATTGTCCTCCTACAGTTGTCAGTATGACAGCATAATTCCCCCTGATTTCGGCTATGTAAACACCGAGGCACAGTCATTTCCCCCTTACAAGGCCAGAGATGTTGTCAGCCTGGGGTTTTTGTGCAGAAACATCCATTTAATACGTATCTTTTTTTCTCCAGCCGGCTCTCCTAATTGCAGTGAGGTCTGGTTTAGTCCCCCCCGCCCCCCTTCTCTCTCTTTCCTTCTTTTCTCCTATCTAGGAGGTGTGTGTGCTGGGGGTAGTCGGGGAGGGAAATAAACAGGCGGTTTGGCCTTCTCTTTCTTCCCCGGCAGCCTTAATTGCTACTTAAGTCTGGGGCCTGCACTTAACATCCGGGGGCAGCCTTGGAGGCCGCCCGCGCGCCCCCGCCGCGCACGCGCTCTGGGCTGGAGGGGGCGGGCGCGTTCCCGGCGGAAGGACCCGGAGGCCTAGGTGCAGGGGATCCGGGAGGCGGGCGCGGAAGGTCCGCAGGGTCCTCAGGATAGAGGAACAGCCAGGCCGGGGCCGGGGCGCACGTGCGCCACGAGTCCTTTCTGGCGCTGAGCCCTGTCTGCCCCGATGGAGCCATTTGTGGGGTGCTTTGCTCAGGTGGTAGGAGCGGAATGGGGGGCGAGGCAGGCCCGATGGCAGGTGGGACGGGGCAGAGCTTGTTGGGTGTCTGACCCTGTGCTGTTGGGGGACCATAAGGCTCAGGTCGGTTGTGTGGGTGGCTGAGGCAGGCTTATGGCCCCCTTCCTTCCCTTCTCCAGGACCTCACCTAGGAACCAGTGACCAGGCACTGTGGTGGAAAGGGGTGTGACTTGATGAGGCTGGACCGCTTTTTAAATCCAGTTCTGCAAAATGTCAGTTGGCACAGAGCCTCTCTGAGGGAATGCTGCTTGAGGCAACTTGGAGCAGGCCGAGCTCCCGAGTGGGTGGACCAGAATGAAGCGGGCGTCCTGGAAACACCTGCTCCATGGCTTGAGCTCCTGCAATTAGCCCTGGAATTGGACCTAAACTGCAGTAGGAGGGATTTAAATTAAACCCAAAGAATTTGAGCTCTAAGGGCCACATGCTTGTAGATTAGGTGATGGAGGACTCTCAAGGTTTGTAGGGAACCTTTCTTTTGACCACTGCAAGACTCTTGGTTTGGGGGAGGGGGATGCTGACCAGAGCATTAGTCATCATAGCTGCAGCTGTGCCCTGCCTCAGAGTAGGTCTGCAGGAGCTGGGCCCTCGGCCTGGGCTCCCAGGACAGCTGGAGCAGCCCCAGCACTTGGCATCTCCCTGTCACCTGCCCACACATCTGCAGATCTGTTTGCCTTCAACAGAGCGTGGCTGTTCCTCATAACCTTTTGTGCCCCTCCAGGGGCACTCCCACATCCCCAGGGGAAAGCCTGGGATCTGCTGGGAGAGCGTCACGGGAAAGGGCCTTCTGTACCATCAGAAGTGTTGGTCTGTGTGTGCACATCTGTGGGTATCTCTGTTGCTCGCTCTCTGAGCACTTTCGTGTCTCTGCTCCTGCCTTGTATCTCAGCACCCCTGGGTTTCTCTTTCTGTGCTTTTCTATGCCTTGTCTTTGTGTTTTTTGTTTATTGCATTGTATTTGCTGATTCCATGTTTGCTCTCTCCTACCAGACCATGAGCTCTGGGAGGCCAAAGACTGTCTTTTATGACCTATGCCTGCACGTAGTAGGTGCTTGATACATTTCAATAGAATAAATGAGTGGATATCTGACTCTGCCTAAGATCCTCTTGTGTCTGGGTCTGTGACTCTCAGAAGCTAGTTTTGTGGCTCTGTATGAAAACATCTGGTTTCTTCTCATGCATACGTGTATTTCTTAGGGTATATATTTCTCACCCTCTCTAGCCCTCAGGTTTATTGATCTGCCTGAATATCATAGCATGTGGCCTCACATCTATCCCTCTATCTGGTGGTCTCAGACATGGAGTGTCAAGGATTCTGTGTCCAAGCCAGGTGTCCCACAGGCATTCATGTTGGTGAAACTGAACTTCCAAATCTGCCCTTTTCTCCACATGGGAAAACTTTTCCCAGGGTCTTCATCATAAGAGGCTCTGAGCACTGAAACTCATCACCTCCTTCTCAGCCTAGAATGGTGTGAGCTGTGGTCTTCTCCATCTCTTTCTCTCAACTATGACCCCATTCACAGCACCTGCCCTTCTCTAATAGGCTGATGTCAGTGGAAGAGGGAAGGAAAGGCTGATGTTCAAGGAGGAAATCCCATTAAATAAGCCGGAGCCAAGTTATTAGTGGTTAAGATGTAAATTGGAGTTGGTGAATAATCTCATTCAATTCATCTTGTATTTATGGCACTTCCAGCTGTGTGACCCTGGGTGAGGTGCTTCACCTTTCCGATGAAATAAGACCTTAATGTTGGCCAAGGACCTCTGGATTTCTGGGATTCCAAGTCCCTGGGAAGGAATCTCTCTCCACTGAACTCTGATCATGTTCTGATCATTTGCTACTGCCTCTTGACTTATCCCTGAGTCATTTGTGCAATTTCCTGAATTCCCTTCCTAAACTCTACACTCCTTGAGGTCAGGATTTTATTAATATTTATCTCTCACAGTTAAGTGCCTTGCACACAGTAGGTGAAATGTCAGTTTTCTGAATGGGTGACTGAATGATTGAATGGTAGGCACTGTGGTTAATATCAAGGAATTCTAAGACTTTACACTTAGGTAGTATACGTTTGGGGAGGTGGGGGGGGCAGATGGCCCTACCACTTGCTGACTTTGTGAACTTAAGTTTCCTCAGCCTCTTTATGCCTTTTATTTCCTCATTAGTAATATGCAAATAATAACAGCTATCATATATGGATTTTATGAGGATCACTGCATCATATGTATGGTTAAATCCTCAGCATAGTGCTTGGCACTTAGTAGATCCTGAGCTAATGTAATAATCCTGCTCTACTCCTAAGTAGAGAACAAGCATCACATCCTAAGAATCTGAGAAGGGGAGAACTCAGGATTGAGTGGGCTGTTTGGAATAAAGCTGGGAAATGGGGATTCGTATTGGGTGGGTTAGACACTGCCTTCTTGCACCCTATGGGTTTTTCAGCTTTTTATCCCCCTTCACTTCCTCCCCTCCCAACACACACAAAGACAAATAGCAGGTGCTCAGAAAGTACTCATTGAATTAATGAATAAAATGAAGCCTATTTCTGTGTGGCTAAAGATAGCAGATCCCAAACCAGGCTTCCTAGCTAAATCACATGGGATCTTTTAGGAAATACTTTCTTGCTTCTCAGACCCAAAAGCTACTCTCTTGCTCTTGCACATTCTGATTCAGAATCTCCAGGCACATATTTAATGTACATTTGAAAAGAACTGTTATCTGATTGTAGGACATAAACCCTAAATGTTAAATTATTATTTAAACATGGTTTATAAATACCAATCCTCATATCCATGTTCCACTCCTATCCATGGCTCCTCAACTATGTGGGGGCTATTTTCAGGGTAACATTGCAATCAGTGGTGAGGAAGGATGAATATTTGAATGAGACTTGGAATTGGGACTGGAGTGAGAGCTTGGCCTGATCACAGATAAGAACCAACCAAAAGGGAATGAGAGGATGCTGGAGGTTCTCTGCGAAGCTGTACCAACGAGTCAGTTACTACAGCCACTTCCTTTGGCCAGAACACTGCTTCCAAAGAGCTTCTCCTGAACTTGTCCTTCCCCAGCCTTGAGAGGAGACATAGGAGCCGAAGGAAGCAGCTTCACCCTCCACATTGTGATTCTGCCCCACCTCAGTTTTCCAAGGATTAAAGGGCAGTGCAAGAATGAAAAACTAAAAACATTAATAATAAGTAAAAACTTCTCCCTAGTGTTCTGAGTCATTTTTAGCATCCTTGGTTTATTGTGTCTGCTATGTTTGTTATTACAAGGCATCACTTCTATTCAGTTTGACCAGTACATGCTGGGACCCCATTATGTGCTACCCTGTAAGGTAGAGGTCATTACTATTTCCACTTCATAGATAGGGAACGGAGGCTCAGACAGATTGATGTACTCAAGTTTACATAGCCAAACTTGAGTTTCTAGCCAAGGTAAAGGTGGAAAGTGAATCATGCCCTCAAGGCTCATGATTCCCCCTAGGCCTTCCTGGAAAGGGCCCCCAAGGTAAGGGGTTAAGGATTCGCTCTGAATGTGGCTGAGCTTTAGCCAGGATGCAATTGACTGAGGCCTGATCTCTGTTTTGGTCACCTCATTGTCTGAAAGTCTCCAACTGGTGGACTCTGGAGAGAGGGGACCAGTTCCTGGGACCATACCCCATCCACTTACTTCGGGCCTGGTGCTCCCACTCCATCCTTTTTCCTGAGTGGTCCCTCTTTAAGTGTGTCTGGTGCCCCAAGAGTCTCTTCTAACCTACCCTCTCCCTTTGCCATTTTCTTCATTCATTCATTTATCCATCTATTCATCGACCAATCACTTGGCAAGTACTCAGCAGGCTCGGCCAGGCATGGTGCTGGGCTCAGGCATCCAGAGGTGAGAAAGACCTTTAGGAGCTTTCAAGAAAAAGAGGGTGGTAAATTCTATGCCAGTACAGTGGGGTCAGCACTCCACAGGTGTTAGAGGGCAGACAAGGAAGAAGCCAGCCTCCAGCTTGGCCCTATGTGAAGTCAGCTTTTCCTGTTGCATGTGACAAAGGTCCAACTGGAATGGATGAAAATGCCTGCAGTTGAGGATGCAGTGGGCGCTGGGGCACTGGCTGTTGTTTGTTTGCCCAGTTGGTCAGTCGCATGAGCCCCTGGCCTTCCAGGTGGAGGGGTCTTCCCTCCTCTGATTCTGTATTCCTAGGACCCCTCAGAGGCTTCTTTATTCTGGGCAATTTTCGGGTTCCTCCAAGTGATCTGTTCTTTCAGAAAGGCTTCTCCTCTTTCTAGGTGATGTGCTCCCCTAGAGTTCTTCCCATCCCCCTGCCACCTCCCAGGAAGATAGCAACCAGGAACCCTCAGCAGGAGCAGGACTCCCACCGCCACGGTTGAGCCTCCGGCCCTGTAGGGCTGGACCACACCAGCTCTGGGCTGCAAGTGTCCCCAGGGAGGACAGCAGTTCTGCAGTCTCCAGGGCCAAGTGGGTGTCCCCAGGGAGGACAGCAGTTCTGCGGTCTCCAGGGCCAAGGGGGTGTCCCAGGGAGGACAGCAGTTCTGATCTCAAGGGCTAAGGGGTTTAAGCCGGCAGCAGAAAAGTTTGTGGTGTCAGCCCTTTTCTATCTCCCTCTCTCTCATCCACCCCCCACTCCAGCCCCCAACCCAATCCTCCTCCTCCTGTCCTGCTCCTCCTCCCTTTTCCATTTGGAAGAAGGAGGCTTGCTGTCTTTGTATTTTAACTGTAGCAAAAAGATTAAATTGTTTACGAGCCGGGAGCCTCGGCTGGCTGGATGAGCCGGAAGAGACAAAGATAGACATTCTAATTCTCCCCTGTTCTCCGGGCCTCCGTCCCCCTGGCTGCTGCTAATTCTTTTATCTGCCCCCAACACTCCAGGCATTATGTGCATTCATAAAAAAAGGGGGGGGGAGTGGAGAGAGCCCTCGCCGAAGCCAGCAAAATTACTGTTCTCTGCGCGGTTTCTCCGATAGCAATCTCTTGAATGCTGATTACTTTTTCCCCCTCTCCCCTGCCCCCTCCCCCTTCCCCAGCACCCAACATAAGTTGGTCTTTAACCCTTTATCTTTAGCAAGCAGAAAGACACGGAAAACATCTCACTCAGTGGGTGGAAAAAAAAAAGCAAGGTGGGGGGGGGGAGGAAAAGAAAAAAAAAACGCAGCACAGAGAAGAATTACTGTTATCTCCCCAGCAGAAGAGGAACAGCAGAGATAAGGGAAGCCTGAAGAATTAAAAGAAACGTAGCGTTGGGGGCTCTAAATTCACGCCGAAGCCGGTTGTATTTGTCTGTCACGGGGGTTCATAATTTTCCGAGGTTGTTTTGATAGACTTATTGTGCGGACTGCATAGAAAACTCATCAGCATTTGTTGCCTCTGAGCATTATTGTCAGAGGTAACTGCGTGTCTATAGACTGGGAGAGATAATGGCTGAAGTCGAAAGCAGATAAAGCCCGGGCTCTTCTCATTAAGGACTATCTCTGCCTCCGCAGACCGGCTGGGATTGAGTGACTGGGGCGGCACACGGGGCATACATTATGCCGGAGACGGGAAAGGCGCGGCGGTCCTGCGGGCGGCCGAGTGGAGAGGGGCATTTGCATGGGGCCCGGACAGTGGCCCTCAGCAGGGGTGCGAGCCAGGGGCACCCAGGGGCTCCCTGGGGCTCTGGGGCTTCGGGGCAGAGCGATGCGTGGGGGGTGGCGCGGTTCTTTGGTTCGAGTCTGACATTGCACAGATGGGGATTTGGGGGCCTGAAGGAGGGAGGGCAGAGCAGGTTCCTGGAATTCTGGCGTCTGACAGGTGGAGTGGCTGAGGGAGGGGCGCCTCTCCTGACAGGCCACTGCCCACGTGGAGGTGCGGAGGGGACATATATTCTCCCCACCAGGATCTGTGGGGCTCTCCTTCTTTCCCTTCCTCCAGCACGTTCTTACTGAGTGTGCCAGCTGCTGGAGAGTGTCACGAGCACATTTTGTGGGGTGCACCAGGCAAGGGTGCATGACATGTAACCCCATACTGGCCATCCTGCCTCCCATCTACTGTGGAACCACCCTTCTTCTACCCACTCCCCCAAGCCAGCAAGGGGGAGGGGAGCAAACCTGGGCAAAGAGGCTCCCAAATGTCACCAGGCAGTAAAGCCATGCTGGGACCAAGTAGCAGTGGGCTCTGTGGGGGCCTGGGCAGAGGGCCCGTCTCTGACCCTTTCCATCTGTGGAACAGATAAGCCTGTAGTCCACTTCGTAGGGTGGCTGCAAGGACTGATGAGATAGTTTGTGGAAGAAAGGTAGTTAGCACAATGCTGGCCGTAATAAGCACTTGGTAAACCTGTTGTTATCTTTACAGTGTCTGTGCCTCTGGTGGCCCTGAGGGCCTTCTGTGCATCTCAGTGCTTCTTCCTTCTGGCCCAGGGTTGGGGCCTCCAGGGAGAGGTCTGAGCTGTAAGTGGATGCATTATCCTTGGCACCTGCTCCCACAAAGGGGAGGCCTTAGTGTTACCTGAGTCCATCTCCTGAGCTGACTGATGAGAAACAGCCCAGAGAAGAAAGGGACAAGCCCAGGGAACAGGCTGAACTGGACAAAGGACTGGGTCTCCTGGCTATTGGAGAGCTGCTTTCCTCTGCATCATCCTGCTTTCTGGGCTGCTTCTGCCTGGGAGGCTGGCCAGGCAGGAGAGAGCACTGGTGCTTGCAGCCATGGGGGCAGGGGACCCAAGGGCCTGCTACTGGCCTCAAGGGCCCTGAGCCCATCTCTGAGGCTGTTCCGGTCTATAGCTTCCTCAGAATGACCTGGGCAAGGCTTGGGAATGTGAGCCCCTTTAGCACTTGATTGATCTCCTGCATTTGGTTTGGCTCCAACCAACTGAGAGAGTCGTCAGCAGCTAGGGGGTGGGGAGAGTGGGATCAGTCCCAGAAGAGGGGTCTCAGACAGACACTGAGGAGTAGAGAGCATCAGCCTGGGGCTTGCTGGCCACAGAATCTGTAGTATAAACAACTGGGAGCCACCTTGGCCCTCTAGGACTAGTGGGAAAACCCAATAAACGGACATTCATGCAAACAGCCAATGTAATAGGTGTGAGTGAGAAAATTACAGGAATGCAGAGGAGGGAGGAGCCAGCACTGTAGGGTAGGGAAAGAAGAGCAAGGGGACAGTTGAGATAAGTCTTGGAGATTAGAAAGTGGCCAAGTTGGGGGAAGGCCATTCCAAGCAGAAGAGTGAGCCTGTGTAAAGACCTGGAAGCCAACAAGAGCCTGGGGTGGATGCTCAGGACTGATCGGGAAGTGGGTGAGTGCAAGGGGGTGGGAGGCAGGGCATTCTGGGAAGGGCCTTACCTCCAGAGGAAGGAGACAGGGCTTTCTCCAGTTCGTCACTGGGAGTCCCTGAGCCAAATAGCTGGAAACTCTCACTTCCTGGAAAACCAGGCTCTATCAATCAACTACTCTCATCAAGTCCTAGTCCCCTGCGCCAGCTGCCACTAGCTCAATAAGGGGCTGGTTTGTGATGGCAGAGTTTGGTAGGAGTGGCAGAAGGTGGAGTGAAAAGAACAGACTCTGGAATGCCTGAATCGCATGGATTTCAAATTAAATCTTCACTTCAAGCTGTGTGGCCTTGGGGGTCAGACATGAAATCTTCCTGGACTCAGTTTTCAAATCTATAATGTGGGGACAAAAGCCTATCTAGAAGAATAACTATAGGAATAGCTGAGGATGGTATAAAGTGCCTGGCATGTTGCAGCCTTGAGGAAAATGCCTGCCCCCCCTCCCCCACACTGCCAGGATTCCCCTGGGGCCATGTGCCTTACTCTATCAGCCCTCGCCCCCCTTAAGCAGAGCTCATCTTCAAGGCTACCCCTCCATGAGGCCCCAGGCAACCCAAGGGCTCAGTCACTCATCCTCTGCCCTTGTTCCCGCCCCTTGCTTTGCTGACGATGGTCTGGCATAGGTCTTGGCCTGTGCTTCTTGGCAGAATACCTGGCATTTGTACTCCACCCCCAACCCTGACCAGTAATACCTGTCGGCCCAGCCTTGCCTTGGCCAGCATCCCTGGACGTGACCTACACCTGTTCCCTGGTGAGCCTCCTGGCTCCCCAGATGAGACCTGCCCTTTGTCCACATGTCAGTCTTGTATTACTGGCCCTGTAATACTGGGCAGTTGGAGGTCCTGGTTCCTGGAAGGTCTCAAGGTCCCCCCCATAGCTTTGGTTGGGTGGCAGGGTGGAATCAAGCCATCCTGGTGGCCAGAGTGCTCTGAAGGAGGAGGATGGCAGGCTGAGCTCAACCTAGGGGAGAGGTAACAGCTGAGAGTCAGGGTAGAGAGTGAAGGCTTGGCTGAACCCTGGCTAATTGGCTGTGTGCTCGTTGGCAAGACACTGGCCCTCTCTGGACCTCAGATTATTAACCAATAATCAGAGAGGATCCATCTGGAAGGCGTGCTCCAGCTCTAGGTCTTGGGATCACTGAAAGAGTCGGGGTATTTAGAAATAGCAAGGGAAACTTCCTCACTCTAACGGTGAGAAGACGCTGGGAGTCCAGTCCCATCCACCCCCAGACCCCAGGGCAGGCGGCCATCTCTCGGACCTGCCCTGCCAATGACTCCTCCTCCGCCCCTGACACCCAGAGAGGAAGGGCGCAGGGCCCCAGCAAAGGTCTGTAACCCCCTTCCTCTGTGTGAAGGGGCAGCAAGGAAGCCGCCGTGATCCCCGCGCAGCCCCGCCCTTGCTGGCTCGGAGACCTGCACCCCTCCTCGGGATTTACAATGGGCTGAATTCATTTGCATGACAAAATTGGCTCGGGTATCCAAGTGTTGCGGGAAGACAAGTGTAACATTACGCAGAACAAGCAGCCGGGAGGAAGGTTACCGCCGACAATGGGGAACAAGCCGCCCGCCCACCCGCTGCCTCTGCCAACCTTTCATTCGCAGGCGTGGGGGGCTGCCCGGGGCGGTGTCGGGGGCGGAGGAGGAGAAACCGGCAGGCCGGAGAGATGGCGGCCTGCCCAGGGATCCGGGAGGGGATGGGTCAGAGCTCCCAGCGGCTGCTCACAGTTAGTGAGGTTTCCCTTGCTATTTCTAAATGCCTCCACCCTTGCCTGATCCGAAGGCTATCTCCCCACTCTCAGGACTTGACAACACAAGGACTTTCTGAACCACTCATCCACTCACTCATTCATCCAGTCCCATCCTCATCCACACATCTGCCAACTCTCCACCCACCCACCCACGTCCAGCCATTCACTCGCCATCCATCCAACCACTCATCAGTTCACCCATCCACCCATCACTTCCCCATTCATCCTTCCACATGCCCTCCCACCTTACCCACACACCCGTACACTTATCCATTTACCAGCCCATCTGCCCACACATGTACCTCTCCATCTATCCTTCCACACACCCACCCATCCACCAATATTTTCGTTAATTCACCTGTTTACCCTTCCATCTGTCTAACGAAAACAAATACTGGACACATTTTACCTGTCAGGACAGGACTGGGAATTTCTCTGTTGCTTCAGCTTCCTCTATAAAATAAGGTTGATAATAGGATCACAGAGCTGATCCTGGCCCAGAGCAAGTGTCATTTAAGTGTTTTCTACTATTAATCTTATTAGGCACTGGGGAATCTAAAAGTAAATAAAGCAGAGCTGCTACCCCCAAAGAAACCACACTGGGGTTTCTTCCTGGGGGAAGCAGTTCAAGAAAATTGGCATTAGGGTCCCATGTGGGATGTGCTATGCTCTAGGGATGTATGAGAGTGACGGGAAGGTCAGAGCTCAGGCATCCTACCTCATTTGAGATTCTGCTTGAGAGGTAGGTAGGGTCAGGAAGTAGTGTTATTAGTCTTTCTATGTCACAGGTGAGGAAACTAAGGCTTAGGAAAGTTAAAGGACTGCCCAAGGCCCCACCACTGCACAGGCACCAGCACTGACCGCTGTGTCTTCTGACTTGGGGACATTCCAGCAGCCCAGTTCTTGTTTTTCTCACCCTGTTCAGACAGCAAGATAAGGCGGCTCAAAAAACACCTCACTCCAAAGCTGCATGAGCAGAGTCATGGTGTCCATATCCCTTGAGGAAGAGATTGGCCTGGCAGTAGGGACCTCACACAGAGCCCTGGGTCTGTTCTGAGCTTCTCACTTAAGGAGGGACATTGGAGAGTAGGAGCTGGCCAGATGAGGTGGGCCTGCTCAGGCGACCAGGGTAGGGGGCAGGCGGACATCCTCTTGGCCTTTGGAGGCAAGGCCTAAGCAATGCTTTCTGGCCGTGCTGTGGCTGGCACCTGGGGCATTTGGCCTCAGCGGAGAAGGTGGACTCTGCTTATCTCACCTGAGGACTGGCCAGGGCACAGGATGGAGATGTGTTCCATGCAATCCCAAAGGGTGAAACGAAGATCAACACATGAAAGCTGCAGGAGAGAGCCCATTTGATCATTTGTAATTGCAACCATCAGTTCCTAACTTGAAGAACTGTTCCCTGTGAAATAGTCACTTCCTTCTCACTAAAGGTACCGAGATATTAGAGACAGCCCAGTGTGGGAGAAGGATTGTGGCCTGTGGAGCACGTCAGACCTGAGTTGGAATCCAGATGCTACTTACTGCTATTCGTACGCTCTCTAGCAGGTCACCAAACTTCTCTGAGGCCGATCTGAAAAATGAGAATAAACCTCCATCACAGTGTTTTGTGAGGATGAAGTAATAATTACCAACCCTGACAGCATGCTCAGGCAGTCTTCTTCACAACCAACTCATGAGACAGATCCTTTGGTTTCATAAATAGAGTTTTTATTTCAGAGCAATTTTAGGTTTATAGAAAGGTTGCAAAGATAGTACAGAGAGTTTCTGTAATTGCCTCCCACCATCACCACCATTTACCCTGTTGTTAACATCCTTTGTCACCATGGTATATTTGTCAAAACAAAGAAACTAATATTGGTATATTAGTCTTTTAATTTTTAATTATCTCCACTTTACAAATGAGGTTCTGGATACACAGAGAAGCTGAGGCTCCAGCCCAAGATCACGCTGCATCATGAAACAGTCAATGAAATACAATATGGGAAAAGACCTGTTAGGCCTCACATTCCAGAAAACCTGAGTTGGGCCTGGGCTCTATTCTCTCTCCTTGTAAGGGGCCCTGGCAGGCTGGGCTCCAGCCTCTGCCTCTCAGTCTGTCTTCCCTACAGGGTCATAGCCAGGAGCAGCACCAGAGAGACACTGAGGGCACCTTGTAAAAAACAAAGACTGGCTCTGATCAGTGCCTATGAAGCACACAGTAGGTGCTCAATAAGGATTTGTTGAACGAATTAATGAATGGATGACTGAATGAATGAAGTGGAGAGCATTCCTCTTGGTGTAGGAGATTAAATTCAGGCTCTTCCAGGAGCTTTTTCAAATTTAAAGTTCTGAGAGTCTAAGGTAACCAATCTCTTCCCTTGCCAGGCTCTGCTCCTCCCCTGATAAATGAAACGCACCAATCAGTGTCCTGTGCACAGTAGGCACCCAATGGATGATGCTGATGTTGATATCTATCATGTTTTCCCTTGGACCCAATTTCGCCTCCACTGATTTGAGTTTTATTTTACCCTGTTGTGTGTTTTTTATAAGCTGCCTCAAATCCTTGAGGGGTGTGTGTGTGTGTTTGTGTATCAAGGGTGGTACATAAAGAAACCAAAGAGTCAATTGCTGATGGTAATGGTGCAATGTGTTGGAGGTGAGATTGGTGGTGGTTCCCCCACCTCAAGGTTCTGAGGGGCCTATATTCTAAAACAGTCCTTTGTTCCCTTGGCCATTTAGCCAACAAACATGTTGGGCACCTACTCTGCACCGGTCCCCATCCTGGTATGCTCTGGTGGAATACACCTTTGCTAGTAGGAGCTCAGCAAAGGACATAGCCTGTGACACCAGGTGTGGCCAGACTCTCCTGAGGCAGCCTGCGAGCTCCCAGTAGAGGGTCCTCCCTGTACCCACGCTTACAATCACAGTTGGGCTGGAGCATGATTCTTTCTGTGAACCAAGAGCTCTTAGGGTCTTTCCCTCAGATTGGCGTCTTCTCCCTCCTTCTTACATTCTTCTCGTCACCTCCTGCCCGTCTCCCACTTCCTCTTTGTCTCCTCAGCTGCCCCAGGTACTCTGCCCCATGGCATTGTGTCAGCCTCTGCCAGGCACTCACAGGCCTTTGGGTGGGAGGTAGCATGTGGCTCCCTCATGGGACTGTGAGAGCCTCGGAAAGAGGAACTTGGCTCCTTCTTTGGGCTCCTACCCACCACACAACATAGTGCCTGCCATGTGGGGAGGATGTAAAAAATGTCCTGTCCAAGACTGGGTGCTGCAGAATGCATCTGGGCTTGGCCCCAGATAGTGGGCAGCCACAGGAGGCCTGACCCATCAGCAGGGTGGGCAGAAATGAGGAGGGCACCCTCCATGCTGGCTGGTCTGGGAGGACCTCTGGGCCCATCACTGCTCTCCCCTCTCTGATGACCCAGAGAGCTCTTGCAAGTAGGCTGCATTACGTTCCTTGAAAGATACATCCCGAACTCACTGCCACGGCCTGTGAATGTGACCTTATTTAGAAACAGAGTCTTTGAGGTTGTAATTAAGATAAGGATCTTGAGATGAGATAATCCTGAATTTAGGTTGGGCTCTAAATCTAGTGGCTGCTTTCCTTATAGGAGACAAGAGAGATTTGAGACACAGAGAAGCATGGAGAAGAAGGCCATGTGAAGATACAGACAGGGGTTGGAGTGATGCAGACACAAGCCAAGAAACACTGGGGTTGCTGGTAGAAGCTAGGAGTGAGGCTGGGAATGGATTCTCCATCAGAGACTCCAGAGGGAGCCAGCCCTGCCTGCACCTTGATTTCAGACTTCTGGACTCTCAGACTGTAAGAGAATACATTTCTGTTGTTTTGAAGCTATGGTAATCTATTGCAGCAGCCCAAGGCAACAAATACAGCCCCTTTTCAATACCTTGGTTCACATGCCTCAAACGTGACTTTTTGCCAGCCTCTTAGAATAACAAGAGGGTATTGCCCATTCTTGCACTCAACCAAGGACTGTGCAGAATATCCCCGGCATTGCTGACACCTGGATGCTGGTGACTTCCAGCACACCCTTCTCTGGGCCCTATCCACATAATGAGGTGATTTCTTTTTTCTTTTCTTTTTTTTTTTTTGGAGAGACAGAGTCTCACTTTATCACCCTTGGTGGAGTGCTGTGGCATCACAGCTCACAGCAACCTCCAACTTCTGGGCCTAGGCGATTCTCTTGCCTCAGCTTCCCGAGTAGCTGGGACTATAGGCACCTGCCACAATGCCCCGCTAGTTTTTTCTGTTTTGCAGTTCAGCTGAGGCTGGGTTTGAACCCACCACCTTCGGTATATGGGGCCGGTGCCCTACTCGATGAGCCACAGACCCCGCCCAAACACACTGATTTCTAAGGCCCTTTCTAGCTTTACTATTCCATGTGACCTGCAGCTATAAAACTACTAGAAGAAAATGTGGAGAAAGTGTTCCATGACATTGGTCTGGGAAAGGATTTGGGGGGATAAGACCTCAAAAACACAGGTAACAAAAGCAAAAGTAGATGAATGCCATTACACCAAACTAAAAAGCTTCGCACAGCAAAGGGTCAACCTAGAGAACGGGAGAAAGTATTTACAAACTACGCATCTGACAAGAGTTAATACCCAGAATATATAAGGAACACAAACAACTCAATGGCAAAACAAAAACAAGACAACAAACCCAAATTGGGCAAAAGATCTGAATAGACATTTCTCACAAGGAGACATAGAAATGGTCAATAGGTATATGAAAAAATGCTCAACATCAGTTATCCATGAGAGAAATTCAAATCAAAACTACAGTGAGATATTCGCTCACTCCTGTTAGAATGGCTATTACTCAAAAGACAAAAAACAAAAAGAAACAAAAGAAAAAATGCTAGTGTGGATGTGGAGAAAGGGGAACTTACACACTTTCGGTGGGAATGTAGGTTAGTATAGCCATTATGGAGAACAGAATGGAGGTTCCTCAAAAAAGTAAAACTAGAACTACCATATGATCCAACAGTGCCACTACTAAGTATATATCCAGAAGAAATGAAATCAGTATGTCAAAGGGACACCTTCACTCCCATGTTTATTGCAGCACCCATTCACATTAGTCAAGATATGGAATCTACCTAAGTGGTATATATATATACCATGGAATACTACTCAGCCATAAAAGGAATGAAATTCTGTCATTTGCAGCAACATGGATAGACTTGGAGGACATTATGTTATATGAAATAAGTCAGGTACAGAAAGACAAATACTCCATGCTCTCACTCATACGTGAAATCTAAAAATGTGACTATCGCGGGAGTAGAGAGTAGAATAGTGGTTACCAGAAAAGTGGGAGGGAAGGAGGAGAGGGGAGGAGGAAAGACTTGTCAGTGGGTACAAAGTTACAGTTAGATAGGAGGAATAAGTTTTAGTGTTCTATTGCAAGGTTAGAGTGACTGTAATTAACAATATTGTGTTGTATATTTCAGAATAACCAGAAAAAAGTATTTTGAATGTTCTTACTCCAAAGAAATGATAAACGTTTGAGGTGTACCCCATAAATATGTACCTTTAGTATGTATCAATTTAAAAATAAAATAAAATGAACAAGAGTTTATGTGCCTGAAAGCAATCTTTTCTTTTTTAAAATTTAAGCTTTTCCAGCTTCTGTAATTTGGTGGTGTTGGGTGGGAGAACACTTGACCTTCTCCTAATTGTGAGGCTGGGCTCTGTCTCCTCCCTATAACCACTGTGACCAGGGATCCCGTGAAACACTGTGGTCTACTCCAGCCCCGTGGGCAGCCTGCTCGTGGCTCCGTTTTTGCAGCTGTTAGGCAAGTGAGAGGCAAGGACGCTGAGGAACTGCCTTGGTGCCAGAGAGCTGCAGGATGTGGCTTGGACGAGCCCCACTCCTTCCTACCTGCCCCTCTCCACCTGAGGCGCACACACACCTCTACCGTGTGTTCACAGCTCACCCCCAGCCCATTCCTTCCTACCCCCTTCTCCGGCGTATGGTGTGGGTGGCAGACTGCCACCAGTCAGATTGTATGCCCTGTGCCCTGTCCCTCCCTATCTCCTCAGGGAGCCCTGGCCCTCTCTGCTCCTGCCTGGGGAGCAGGATTTATTTAAGTAGTGAGTGATTCTCTGCCTGTGGGGACTTAAAACATACCCAGGCCAGACCTCCTCCACCTGGAAATGCTGGTATCGTGGGTTTGGGTGCACTTGGGGTGCACCCTGGGATTCTGATGTGCACCCCACAGTGAGGAACACTGGAGCTGTTGTCTTCAGGCTTCTCTGAGCACGGAATGCTCTCCCCTGCTTCCTCCGACACATGCTTCTCTCTAACGCTAGGTGAGGGGTCTGGCTGGAGCACGGCCTCCTATTGAACATCACAGCCAGGCACCTGGCACAGGGTCCAGCCCCCAGTGCTCTCAACACCTGACATTTGGAGGAGGGAAGAACAGCATGACCCTGAGGTCCAGAGGGCCAGGATCTGCCAAGGGACTGGGGGTGCTGCCGAGAACTGGGGACAATAACAGTGAAACTCAGCAGCATTGTGTGAGTGCTCATCACAGCTGGGTGTTTTGCACTGGGCCAAGGTTTTTCAGTAGCGCCTTACAGCAATCCTGGAGCACCCCAATTCCACTGATGAGGAAAGGAAGAGGTTGCAGGGCTTGTCTCCCAGGGGCTTGTCTTCCTTCAGTGGAGGAAGTAGGGGTCCCCCTGTGCTGCCCGCGTGGCGATGGGGCAGGGAAGGGGTGCAGTCTTGGGGAGGGTGAGAGATGGTGTACAAGGGACTGAAACTGGCCACATTTGTTTAAGGGGAAAGGAAAGAAGGAGGGGAGACAGGGAGGGAAGAGCTAAGGATAAAAGAAAGAGGCGCGGGGGGACTTACGGGAGGACTCAGGGCTCTCTGCCAGCAAGAACCTTATCCCGGCTCCGTCCTTGTGCTCCTGCCCTATCAGCTGCAGATGCCGATTCTCAGCACCCTGAAGTGGGACATTCTAAGGAACACGAGGTTGGGGACGTGCTGTCGGCCACCGACTGGACGATACCCAGGGCTCTGCTGCTGGCCGCAGGGGTGACCTCCTGAGGGGCCGCCCCACTCAGGCCCTTGCTCCCCTCTTCTGCCACGTGAGGGCGTGGGCTCTGGGGCTGAGCAGGTCTGAGACCTGTCCCCTCTCTCTAATAACGACGGTGGCACCGCTTCCTGAGTAGGGAACCCAACGCAGGGCCGGCTGCCCTGACTGTGATCCCCACACCACCAGCTTGGAGCTCTGGGGCCCGAGTGAGTTTCTTCACGTCTCCAGACCTGCGTTTCCCGTCTGTGAGGTCAGGACAGCTCTGCCACCCTCACAGCCTTCGTGAGGACTGACGGAGCTCAGCTACCAGGAAATAGGCCGTGTTTGCCGTCAGTGGCATTGTGGTTCATTTTTATTCTTTTGAGACAGGGTCTCCTTCTGTCACCCTGGCTAGAGTGCGGTCATACAGCTCGCAGAAACCTCAAACTCCTGGGTTCAAGCGATCCTCCTGCCTCAGCCTCCCAGAGTGCTAGGACTACAGGTGTGAGTGCCGTGCCTGGCAGCATCGTGGTTCTGTTATTATTTTGATCACAGCAATTACAGCACTGTCCCCTCCCCCAAATGCTTTAATGACTCCGTTCCTCCTTTCAGCCCCCTGTGAGGACACGCAGCAGCACACACCAGGCCACGGTGGGCGGTGGGCTCTGAGGTGCCAGCAGCTGTCGGATCCCAGACCTCACCTCACCACAACCCAGCACGGTCTTCCAAGGACAGAGTCTGCTCCAAGTTCAGAAAAAAGAAGCATTTGTTTGGCACCTTCTATGTTCCCGTGATTAAATTTAATCTTTACAACTGACATAGGTCGTTGGTCTAACTATTCTCAATGTACAGATGAGGAAACTGCGGCTCAGTAACGTATTTATTGCCACATGGCTGAGCAAGGCTTCCCATGCTGGTGTGTTTGTCACCTGACCCTAGAGCCGCCTTTCTGGAATGGAGCTACTGTGGTGTGACAGGCAGTGTATGGGTGGGAGTGTGTGTATGAGAGAGAGAGATGTTTGCCTCTCTCCTCCCACTGAACCAAGAGCAGGCTGTGTGTGTGAGAGAGAGAGAGAGAGAGAGAAGAAAGGGTGTGAGAGTGTGTGTGGGTGTGTGTGAGAGGCAAAGGATATTGGAGACAGCGTGTGTATGTGTGGTGTTGGCCCAGCGATGGGGGGCTCCTGGACTCTACACCAGGGAGCGCATCTGCGGGAAGTGAGCTAGAAGTCACCTGGGAAGGCTGAGAGCAGGAGCAGGGCAAGCAGCCCATTAATGCCTCCCCCCTAGGGGGTGCAGATAAGTGGCCCCAGGGGGCTGTGCTGAGGACCCTCTAACTAGCTTGTTGCCATGGGGATGCTAGCTGTGAATACAGGCCTAGAAGTCCAGCTGGAGCCTCCCCTTCCTGGCAGGTGGAGACCCCCAGCTGGGGCGTGTTTGTCTGGTAAAGGAACTGAAGGGCCATCCCATCTACACTCTCCATTATTTAGAGCAAAGACCTCCATTCCTCCCATTAGCCCTCAGGAGGGCTCTCCAGGGTCAAGGGAGAAAATGTCTGTCTTCATGGTCCAACACTGGGAACAGTAGGTCTCCTGGCTGCCAGGTGATCAGGGAAGGAGGGAAAATACATGTGGTCCCATAGCCACACCTGCATTCCAGAAAACACAGCCAACACCACCTGGAGACTAGACCCTTGCTGGCCCTGGGGACCCTTTGGGGATGAGACTTGCTTGTCCCCATGCAGTGGCCAGCTTCTGTAAGAACGCGCAACGCTCCTATGGAGGGGTCTATCTGCAGTCAGGACGCCTGAGTGTTCTTGGTGATGTTTTATTATGAAAAATCTCAAACATTAAAACTAGAGAGAGCATTTAATGAGCCCTAAGTACCTAACACTGAGTTGCAACAATTATCAGCTTTGTCTATCTTGTTCCGTCTGTACCTTTTTCTTTCTTTTGCTGGAGTAGTTAAGAACAAATCCCAGATATCAGGTCATTTCTTCTGGAAATACTTTAGTAGCTACCAACCGGGGAGGCCATGATCATACCTGAGAGAATGGACAGTGATGCCAGGGATGAGCACCAGCTGGTAGGCAGTGCCTCTTCACCCACCGTCCCAACCCCCCTCCCCCCGTTAAATATGCAAACCCAAGAGTGGATGGAGCATGTGGCAGGGGTGGCTTTGCTGCTATAGCTTTGGAGCCCTGGGAGAGTGACGGTCGAACGCCTGTGGATTTGGGTGAGTTACTTTGCTTTATGGGGACTCAGCTTCCTCCTATGCCTTTTCCAAGGCTCTTGGGAGGATGAAATGAGACTGTGTACGTATAGAACTGGGTACCTGGTAGGGGCTCAGTAGATGGTGGCAATGATTATGATGTTTTTTCTTTTGTATGTGATAAAACTGCAGTTCAGAGAGTGACGTGCTCAGAGTGGACAGGTAGAGACAGAACTGAGGGTCTGTCTAGGTGCCCTTGGCTGTGCATTCCACACAGCCCCTCTTCCCTGCTCTCCTCCCGCCCTTTTCTATCACCACCCCACACCACAATGGACATGACACAGAGGGTAACATCCTGTTTACTAGACCACCAGGGGGTCAGTCATGGTGCTATGGGTTGGGCTGGTGACAGGATGGACATCACGGGGCCAAAAATAGGGCCTTTACCCTCTCTGGGCCTCAGTTTCCCCATCTGTACTGTAAGGACATTGAGCTCTACATGGCCTTCAAGCCTTCTTCTAGTTCTATCTTGTTTGCACCAGGGTTAGTATCCCTGGGAATGGGGGACAGGGAGGGTCTTAAGTCAAAAAGGAGTGTCACAGCAGCTCAAGACCCCAGGCTGCAGGACAGCATGGCGGTGAGAGTGACTGTCCTCTACTAGAGGACAGAGATGGGGCGGCCCAGCTCAGTAGAACTAAGGGTCTCCCACCCCCACTGGATTGTAGGCTCCTGAAGTTGGGGCTGTGACTTGTACATTAAAACACCATGTTGGTGAGGGAAAAAAAATTCCACTGATGTAACAGATGGAACGCTAGGAAGAAGATCAGCAAGGAAATAGAAGACTTGAAAAAGACTATAAACCAACTAGACCTAACAGACACTATTTTCTAACGGCGATCTAATAGAACATTCCACCTCAGAACAGCACAATACACATTCTTCTCAGGTGCACAGGGAATATTCTCTAGGGTGGATCAGCTCTTAGGCCACAAATCACATCTCAATAAGTTAAAGGAGATTGAAATCACACAAAGTATGTTCTCTGATGACTGTGGAATGAAATTAGAAATCAAGAGCAGAAGGAAATTTGGAGAATTCACAAATATGTAATTATTAAACCAAATAACCCCTAAGTAACCAATAGGTTAAAAAATAAGTCACAAGGGATATTAGAAAATACTTTGAGATGGGGCAGTGCCTGTGGCTCAAAGGCGTAGGGTGCCAGCCCCATATGTTGGAGGTGGCAGGTTCAAACCCAGCCCCGGCCAAAAGCTGCAAAAAAAAAAAAAAAGAAAAAAAGAAAAGAAAAGAAAATACTTTGAGATGAATGAAAATAAAAACACTTAGCTGGGTGTGGTATGCATGCCAGTAGTCCCAACCATTTGGGAGGCTGAGGCAGGAGAATCACTTGAGCATGGGAGTTTGAGGCTGCAGTGAGCTATGATCACATTGCTGCATTCCAACCTGGGCAACAGAGAACAAGCTTGTTTCAAAAGAGTGGCGAGGGGAGAAGGGGAGAAAAAGAAAGAGGAAGGGAGGAAGAAAAGACAGTAGGGAGGGAAGGATGGAGGAAGGGAGGGAGGGAAAGGGAATGGGCATAAAGAAAAGAAAAGAACCTCAACATACTAATAAATCTACAAGATGTAGCAAAAGCAGTTTTCAGAGGGAAATTTATAGCTGTAAGAATCTACATTAAAATAGAAGATCCTAGCTGGGTGCCCGTAGCTCAGTGAGTAGGGTTCCAGCCACGTATACCAAGGCTGGCAGGTTCAAGCAAGGCCTGCTAAACAATAATGACAACTGCGACAAAAAAATAGCCAGGCATTGTGGTGGTTGCCTGTAGTCCCAGCTACTCGGGAGGCTGAGGCAAGAGAATCACTTAAGCCCAAGAGTTTGAGGTTCCGATGAGCTGTGACACCATGGCACTCTATGGAGGGTAACAAAGTGAGACCTTGTCTCAATAAAAAAAAAAAAAAAAGAAGATCCCAAATCAAAAATTTAACCTCCCATCTTATTAGAAAAAGAAGAGCAAACTAAATCCAAAGGAAGCAAACAACAAAAGATTGGAGCAGGATAAATAAAATGGAGAATATAAGAACAATAGAGAAAATCAGTAAAATTGGTTCTCTGAAAAGAGCTAAGGCATGAGGATCACTTGAGGCCCGGTATTGCAGACCAGCCTGGGTAACATAATGAGATCTTGTTTCTCAAAAAAATAATAATAATAATAATAATCTGGGTTTGGTGATGCACATTTGTAGTCTCGGCAACTAGGGAGGCTGAGGTAGGAGAATCGCATGAGCCCAGGAGTTTAATGTTGCAGTGAGCTATGATAATGCCACTGCACTCTAGCCCAGGTGACAGAGTAAGACCCTGTCTCAAAAAAAAAAAAAAAAAAAAAGTCAGGAATGGAAACGGAGACCTTATTACTGACCTTACAGAAATAAAAGGGATGATAAAATGTTGCTGTCCAGAGATTTTACAGAAGCTCCACAACTCTTCTAGAGACTGGAAAGAACGACCAGAAATAGTTACCTATAGTGGCCTTCAGGGAAACAGGGCTGGGAGGGTGCAGCTGGAGTTTCTACTTTTCATTATAAGCCCGTAAGGGCTATTTTCTGCAAATGCATTTACTATAAAATATCACACATGTTCAGAAAAGTGAATTTTTAAAAAGCACAGTTCCATAATTTACCACCAAGCAGGTACCCATGAAACCACCACCTGATCAAGAAGAGCGTTGCCAGCTTCCAGAAGCCTCTCCCATACTCTCATCCAATCCTCTGGCCCAAAGACAACCATCATCTTGACTTTTATGTAGTAGTAGCCACTACTTTGCTTTCCTGGATAGTATTGCCAGCTCTAAACACAATAGTTTATTTCCATTAGTGCTCCGGACGTTATATAAATGGATTTATATAAAGAGGTCCTCTTTTGGGTTTGGCTTGTGTTTCACGTTATGTTTGTGAGATTCCCCTTTGTTACATGCAGCAAAAGTTGGCTCATTTTCTTTGCTGTATTGTATTCCATTTTATAAGGGCACCACAATGTATGTGTCCATTCACCTATTGATGGAATAGACTTTTAAAAACACTCATGCACATAAAGATAAATTGATAAACATTTTCAACAAAGTGCACATTAAAAATGGAACCCAACGTATGTTTGTTTCATTGCATTCTTAGGACGCTCACTTTCTTTTTCTGTATCCTTGGAGAAAATAGGCCAGTTAGATAGGAGCCCAGAAAGAGAAGTCTGAGAGATGCCCAGACCCTCATGGGGTTCTCTTATCAGCCCCTCCTCCCCAAATTTTCATTCTCAAATGGGGGGAGGGCACATAGATGGAGCAAAACCACTCTTCCTTCCCACCCAAGGTTTGCAGCCTCCCCACATACAGAGGTGTATGTCTCAGAGGTGGCAATGCCTGCGGGCACCTGACCAGCAGGCGCGGTCTATGCAGGGAGAAGTTGGTGGAAGAAGAGGAGGGGAAGGGGGGGGGGAAATCCTCTCATTTCTGAAGAAATGTCCCAGATTAGATTTGTAAATCAAAAACCAATATATAACATGCAAGAATTGATCTGTTTTATATTCCTCAGTTACATTTTTGTGAAGCACATTTAGAAGATTTAGAACGTATTTGCGCCTGCTGGTTGGGCCATTATATGCTTGAGTTCATACATCTATTTGTGAGGCTATAAAACAGGCATCGACTACCATGTAAATTGTGTTCTCCACAATAAATTATATGCATACTTGCAAAAATACATAACTGCCGCGGCTGGGCCAACGCGGCCAGAATACTAATGAGGGCGAAAGTTGCTTTGTCCCTCTTCTCTGGCCTAATTTAGCCTCTACATCAAAAATTATGTAGGAAAAATCACTTTATCCTCTCACTGAGAAATAAAATAGCACTCATGGGCACCCTCATCTCTTCCCACCCCCCTTCCTTTTAACCGAACACTACCATTTTCATACTGATTTTAGCTGCTCCAGGTTTACGGGGAGGAAACCTGGCTCTGCGGAAGCTGGGAAGTCACCGGGCTGTCTGCACGCATGAGAGGGCTTTTGGAGCCCACACACACACGTGTGCACTTTTTCTCCTTGTG
The DNA here is from genome assembly GCA_963573935.1 of Arctocebus calabarensis. NCBI lineage: Eukaryota > Metazoa > Chordata > Mammalia > Primates > Lorisidae > Arctocebus > Arctocebus calabarensis. The sequence continues at coordinate 1,946 of CAUYON010210721.1, read as the reverse complement.
GTTTGAATTAGCTTATGCCAGGGCATGTTCACAGCATATGCACGCAGGCTCACGTGTCAGTGTGAAGACTTGCCCCTGACATGCGTGCAGACGCTTTGCGAGCATTTGCTCACAGGGCTCGGATGCTTTGCCTCCCCGGGTACAGACTCCTGTGCTTAGGGAGGCACTGGGGAAATTCAGTCCAGTTCAGTCCTGCAGACACACTGAGCACCTACTATATGCCATGGACGGTACTCGGCGTTGGGAATATTGACATTTAAAAAAAGGGCAAAATCTCAGTTCATAGTTCAGAGGAGGAGGCAGCTTTCTGATCAAATGCAGCCAAGTCGGAGTGCTGAGAGTTGCAGCAGAGATACATGCGCCTGCGTGCACACACGCACGCTCACTCACACCCTGCTTGTTGTCAGCATGCTTTTCAAGGCTCACATGTACACACAGACATACACAGTCCCTGCACTCACACAGACACACACTCATGTGGCTATGCACACAGACACCATCCACACAGCCTCGTGCATACATGTACAACACCCACCCCCCACAGGTGGGTATCAAAGGCCTGAGCATAGCCACCCTCCCACTCCTACCACCCTGTGTGCTGATGCCTGCCCCACCTCTGTCTTTCTGAGGCTCCATTTTGCTTGCCCAGCTCTCAGTTTTTGTTGCTTTCTGTCTATTCTGGAAACAGAACCGCTTCTAACCCCAGGTTGGCTGGTGTTGCTGTCACTTCCCCAGTGGCCTTGTACCAATGTTCCATCTTTCTGGGAGCTCTAGGGAGTCTCAAGATGAACCCCAGGAAGACACAAGGAAGATTTTGCTTCCTTGACCTCAGGCCAGCCTCTGTCCTGTCCTGAGCCTCAGTTTATCCATTTTTTAAACGTGGGATTTGGATCATCTCTGAGGCCTCCCAGCCTCAGATCTCCACAGTTTGCTGCGGAGGGAGGCTGGGCCTCTGTCCAAGTCAGAGAGTGTGAGATAATCACCCTCACCTGGAGTGGGGGTCAGCCCAGATTTGAGCTCCCAGCATTAGGCCTCCAGGGGATGGCCAGAGGCCGAGGCCTGGAGAGAGCCTGAGAAATCGTGTCCTAGAGAAAAGGAGTGGCAAGGTATGGTGGAGGAGAGGAATCCCAGTACACAGGCCGCCAGGATCCAATTCAAACCCAGCCGGATAGTTACAGGAGCCAGACTCAGCCCTAGTGGAATTTCATTCTATCTCCAAAGAACTTCAGGGCTGCCATGGGCCCGAGGAAGAGACTTCTGTGTGACCCAGTTGGTACAACCAGGACGGTGGGAATGTGGGTGGAAGTTTCAAGGAGACAGCTAGCCTTTGGTTCAACATAACAATTGATACATTTCTGTGTGCACGTGACACACATGTACTCGAGTAGTGTGAATTCTGCTACCTTTTATACCCCCTCCTCCCATAGCTCATCTTGTTACTTTTTTTTTTTTTTTTTGAGGCAGGATCTTGTTCCGTCACCCAGGCTAGAGTGCAGTGGCATCACCAAAGCTCACTGCAACCTCAAACTCCTGGGCTCAAGCGATCCTCCTACCTCAGCCTCCCAAGTAGCTGGGACTACGGGCACATGCCACCATGCTTGGCTAATTTTTCTATTCTTTGAAGAGATAGTGTCTTGCTCTTGCTCAGGCTGATCTTGAACTCTTGAGCTCAAGCGATCCACTCGCCTTAGCCTTCCAGAGAGCTAGGATTACAGGTGTAGGATACCATATCTGGCCTCCATTGCTTTTTCATACTATGCCATTTTCTATTTATATCCCCTTGTTCTTTCTTTCAGCATAAAGTATTTTATTTTAAAAAGAAAATGGTTTTTTGTTTTTTGTTTTTTTTTTGTAGAGACAGAGTCTCACTTTATCGCCCTGGGTAGAGTGCCGTGGCGTCACACTGCTCACAGCAACCTCCAGCTCTTGGGCTTAAGCGATTCTCT
>CAUYON010210718.1:0-12498 GCA_963573935.1 Arctocebus calabarensis | reverse complement strand
CTCAGGTCGCCCCAGCAGGGTTGATGTGTGCTCTTCAACCTTTCCTTTTGGCTCAGATCCAAACCATCGGCTTTCTTGCTGAGTTTCTGTCCTTTAACTCTCCTTCTGGATGGGAACCTCTGCGGAAAGCTGGCTACAGATTGCCATCTTTGCTCCTCCCTCAACATTTATCTTTTTTGCATTGTACAAATAAGACTGCACTAAAATTTTGTTCCAATGATGAATACAACCAATGAGTTCGGTTAAAATCTAACCACCCATAGTGGTCCTTGATACTAAACAGCCATGAAGAGAAACACTGAGTTTCTTTTAGAGAGCAGTATTTTCCTACTTTCTCTTCGTTCTTTTCTTAACTTAATGGGCCTTAGAGCCAATCCTGTGGTCACCCTGGAGGTGCTGGCTACTTGTTTTAAAGACAGAGACTTGGCATAAGAAAAATCCAGTTATTTCATCCCTCCTTGTTCCTGCTTCTGTTATTTTCCACTTGGAAGGGTGAATTGATCCAACTTCCAAATCTGCCTTTTGTTTTAGAAACTTCTGTCATGGATCTTCTCAGAAAATTCCATGACTACAAGGCTGCAAGGTATACCAAGCTGAGATTCCTCCCTGATTCTATCTCTATTTTCAAATTAAGTTCAGCCTCCTCATTAAACAAATTCTCCAAAGAGTTAAACAATGGGCCCCAGGTGACAGCAACAACCAAATAATAAGCTATCAGCAAGGTAATGTGCCTGAAGGTCACTGAGCTTCTTTAAAAATAATTTGACCCCCATCCTTCACAGGTGAGCCCTCCACCCATATAATGCCTATTTATTTTTCCCAGAGAAATTACAACTTATTGAATAAATCACTCCTCCACAGAGAAAAATCTTTCTTATACTATGTAAAAAGTCTCTTCTCTTTGCATGTCTTATTATACATTGTAGTCCATTTGTGTTGCTATAAATGAAAAGCTGAGCTTGGGCAATATATAAAGAAAAGAAGTTTATTGAGCTCAGTTCTGCAGGCTGCACAAGAAGCATTGCTCCAGCATTTATTTCTGGCAGGGGCCTCAGGCTATTTTCATTCATGGATGAATTCAAAGGGGACAAGGTATAAATTGTCATCACTTGGCAAAACAGGAAGCAAGAGAAACAAGAGGAAGTGAGGTGCCAGGCTCTTTTTTAACAACCAGCTCTTGAAGGAACTCAGAGTAGTGTTTTTCAATGTTTTTGATTTCCCAGCACACCAAACCTATAGATAAACTTCTACAGCACACTTAAATTATCAAAAAAAGAGTTAAAAAATATACTCAGGTGAGCTTTGAACCTCTTTTGAAATAATTCAAGAATTCTATGTACTCAGTTCTGATATGAGGACAATTAATGATATAGTACATAGTGGGGGGTCGGGGATGAGGAGAGCAGAGAAAGGGAAATAGGGAGTGGGGTAGGGGGTTCACAGTGTGTGACACACCTTTTGGGGGCAGAACACAATTATAAGAGGGACTTTACCTAACAAATATAATCAGTGTAACCTGGTTATTCGTACCCTCAGTGAATCCGCAACAATAAAAAAAAAAAGGAAATTAACTATGAAAAAAAGTTAAATAAAAAAGAAAATAATTTAATGATTTTTAAATTTTTTTCACAGTAGACCTAAGATGCTCTCATGGCATACCAGTGTGCTACAGCACATGGGTTGAAAAATCACTGTCACAGAGCAAGAACTTGCACATTACCATGAGACAGGACAGCCCAGACTAGGCATGAAGTATCTACCTCCTTGACCCAAACACCTCCAGCACTGAGGATCAAATTTAAATGTGTGAGGTTTGAGGGACAAATATCCAAAGATAGCATCCCGCATTGTTGTTCCAAAGACTGGGCCATCAGGTTCTTGGTGAGATCTGGTGTAAGCTCTGCATTTGTTTTTTTCCCCCAACTATTGGTTTTTCTCAGCTCTCAAGTTCTAGAAGCTCTGAGTGGCTTTTGTTACACCAATTCATCTAAAACTTATCCATGGGTCCTATTCATGACAGCTTTTTCTCCATGTGGGCCCTATTTTCATTCTCCTCTGTTAAGAGTTTGCTTCTTTCAAACAGGTACAGGCCACAACTTGGGTCTTCTGCCTAGATCAAACTTTTCTCACAAATGCTGTATATAGAGACAATACTTATATTTGTGGGGCTGGAAGGACTTTCTTTGTCTCACAGATTTTCTTTGCAGATCAAAACTTGTTTATTTAAATTATTTGTTTTCTTTTCTGAGTTCCTGATATTTCAATTCAAAAGCCCAAGCAATGGCTTCCTAGTCACGTACTAAATCTTGAACACTCTCACCTTATTACTGAGATTTTTTGGTTTCTCTGAAACAATTTACTTATACTTCTGTTTGTTACTGATTTTTTTCTTTTACATTGTGATTGGACCTGTATTTTAAGCCTCTGGAATCCACAGCCATCATTTACTATTTGCCTACTGTTTATTGTATCGACTTGAAAATGCATGGTGCAGAGGTCTTCAGAAAGACTTTGTCAAGCCGTAAAAATTCCTATGTCAGTCTTGCCTCGTTCTTTCTCTGAACCTGAATGCAGGCATCAGGAAAAGAAAAGAAAAAATAATAATATCAGGCAGCAAATTAATTCATTTCTCCCTATCAATTCTAGCATTAAATTTCCAAAGCCAATAACTCCAATGTAAGTGGAATCTGTTATTTTCAAATGAAAAGGCTAGAAGATAAAATTTAGAGGAATTTATATATAGTTGCTTTTAAGAACTTGAGGAGTTATAAAAAACTTGCAGACATTGTGGCTACAGAAAAGATATTGTAAAAATTATTAATTTTGATATGGAACTACCAGAAGTCTTAGGATCATTTATAGAGTTTTAAGTGGATATCCATGGCCAGTAAAGGCTAGTGTAGTGCTAATGAATCATTAGGATTTCTGAATTCTGGATCTCCCAGACTGTCATCCATGTATAAACAATATGATTTCTCAAAATAGTGCCTTTCAAACAAGAGAAAAGTACAGGCCAATATCTCTGATCAAAAAATCATCAACCAAATACTAGAAAACAGAATTCAACAACATATTAAAGATACAAAAATTGGTTCAATATGCATAAATCACTAAATGTGATATATCACATCAGCACAATAAAAGGCAAAACCATGTAATTATTTCAATCGATGCCGAAAAAGCCTAAGATTCAACATCCCTTAATAAAAAAAATCAGTAAATTTTATATAGAAAGAACATACTTTAACATGATAAAGGCCATATATATCAAGCCCACAGCTAATATGATATTGAGTAGGAAAAAATTTAAAGCATTTCCATTAATAGCCACAACAAGACAAAGATGTCCACTTTTAGCACTTTTATTCAATGTGGTACTGGAAGTCCTGGCCAGAGCAATACAGTAAGGGAAAGAAATAAACTATACCCAAATTGGAAAGGAAGAAGTCTAATTATTCTTGTTCTTAAAAGACATTCTTTCATTTTTATAAAGGCATAAGACTTCACCAAGTATAACTCTTCAGACTGATCAAAAATCTGTAAATTTACATGATACAAAATCAATATATAAAAGTCAATAGGGTTTCTATACAATAACAATGATCAATCTGAAAAAGAAGTTAAGATAGCAACCATAATTACAATAGTTTAAAACAATATAAAATACCTAGAAATAAATTTAGCTAAAGAAATGAAAAATCTGTATATGGAAAACCATAAAACACTGATGAAAGAAATTGAAGAAGCTGCATCCACAAAAATGGAATGATATACTATACTGATGGAATTGAATATCCATATGCAGAAGAATAAAACTATATCCTCATCTTTCACCCATATACAACAATGAACTCAAAATGGACTAAAGACTTAAATTTTAGACTTAGAACTATACAGTTTCTAGAAGAAAAAATTATGGAAACACCAAAGATCACAGCATTGGGCAAGGAGTGTTGTTTCTTTTTTTTTTTTTTGATGAGACCTCAAAAATAAATAAACAATAAATAAACAAATGAGATTACATTAAGGTAAAAACTTCTGCACAACAAAGGATACATTTAATGAAGCAAATAGACAACATATAGGAATGGAGAAAATGTGTTGCATGCAAATTATCCATTTGAAAAGGGATTAATAACTAGACTATATAAAGAGCTCAAACAACTCAATTAAAAAAACTAAACAGTCTGATTAAAAAATGGGCAAAATATCTGAATAGACACTTCTCAAAAGAAGACATACAAATGGTCAACAGGAATATAAAAAAATGTTCAACATCACTAATCAACAGAGAAATGAAAATCAAAACCACAATGAGATATTATCTTATTTCAGTTAGGATGGTTGTTACCAAAAAGAGAAGAAATAAAGAGTGTTGGCAAGGAAGCAGAGATAAAGGAATGCTTATACACTGTGGGAATGGAAATTTCCATACTCTGGGAAACAGTAAGGAAGTTTCCTGAAAAAAATATAATTTGTGTATGATTTAACAATCCCACTCTGAGTATAGACTAAAAGAAAGGAAATCGGATATTTGTGCTGCCATGTTTACTGCATCTTTATTGACAATAGCCAAGATTTGGAATTAAACTAAGGGTCCATTATTGAATGACTGGATGAAGGAAATACAATAACAATGATGTACAATCCCAATGATATCAAATGGAATATATCTCAAAGATACAAAAATTGGTTCAATATGCATAAATCACTAAATGTGATATATCATATCAGCACAATAAAGGGCAAAAACCATGTACCATTGTGTATCAAATATACACAATGAACTATTATTTAACCATTAAAATGAAAGAAATTCTGTGATATGTAGCTTCATAGATGCTGGAGGTCATCATAGGAACTGGAGGTCATTACATTAAATGAAATAGCTCAGGCACAGAAAGATAAATGCCATACATTCTCACTCATATGTGAGAGTTACAAAAGTGGATCTCATAAACGTAGAGAGTAGAATGGTTGGTACAGAGGCTGACAAAGGAAGGGGAGATAAAATAATAGTGTCTTTAACAGGGCTCCTTCCCAAGTGACATTGGAAATCTCAGAAACACAGCTGAGCATAAAGATCTATTTATGTATTTGCCGCATTTTACAGCAGTGGGATTGCCATTGTAAGGGATCCTGAATGGACCAAAATTCCCAGGAGGATGATCACCTGGGTACAACCCACACTTTCAACCCTGTTACTCAGTCTTCTGGGAGGTTTTTGCCTAGCAGTCTTGGGGGTTTGGAAGTAAAAAGACATTTAAAGTTGAGTATTCAATGAAGTTGGCCATCTAACCTGGTATGAGCTAAATGTAGCATTTAGATATTTTAGGCTATAGATTGCTTTAATTATGTGATTTTCAGTATAAAATTTTACTGTTAAGAAATGAGCCCTGTGCCAAGTTAGAGATTTTAGTCTTTTCATAATAGGCAGGTTTGAGGGAGAGCTAAAAAAAGACATTAGGCATTAGAGTGCTAATTAATAAGCTCTATTATTAATTCTGTCATCTCAGAATGAACTAAGAGTAAATCAATTGAAATAATAAAGTTATTGGCTTTATGATTATTTGGCTCTAATCCCAGAACAACCAATATGTTTCTGGCCCAGCCAGAATTTGATCTAGAAACTCAATTATCCCTAAGAAATGCCATCTTCAATGCCTGTCTTAAGACCTGGAAACCTAACCTTTGTATAATTGGTAGAGGAGAAACTTGCAAAGTGGCTAAAATGTCATGGACAGACTTGATTTGAGAAAAATTAAATGAGTGGTATTATATAAGCAAAAATGTATAGTGTTTTGAGGAGAAGGAAATATATTGAATGTTCTTGAGGAGATGAGAGCAAATATGCTCTTAGTGTTACATAGGTCAACAAAATTTATAAACAAAGATTTTTGGCGATTTTGACAGGAATACTTCTGTTTAAATGGTAAAGTCAGGAAAAAAAGAAACAAGATAATAAGGAACAAGGTGTCAATGGGAGGTGAGTAACTAAAGCTAGTTTACTTAGAAAACTATATATATCATTTAGATTGGCCTAACAAGGGAATCAGAGACATGAGGCAATAAGTGAAAAATAAGGGGGCATCATATTTTAACTTTAAAATGGAAAATTGTAATAAACTCTGTATGTTGATGAAAATAATGAGAAAGATTGGGAAATATTGACATTATAAGAAAGGACAGCTGACTAAAGAAGAAAATTCCTAAGCAAAAGGTAAAAGAATCCAGAGGACAGGTGGAAAAATCTGGTATTTAATACAAATCAAGAAATGTCATCATTTGGTACAGGATTGAAGAAGATGAAGGTCTATAAATTTGGTACTGGGAATTCAAGGGCATGTGAATGGATGATTTTTCTTAATGTAGGAAGCTGAGGGTGAAGAGAGATATGAGAAGCAAGAGGTGGTTAGAAAAGAGAGAAGAAGGTATGAAAGGATTGCTTTGGACAACAGGAAAACAAACGTAGTCAAGAAACTTGCTAGGGTCACTAAGCAGTGTCAAGAGCCAAGCTAAAGTTTGTGTCCATGAACTTGAGGGAGATTCAGTCAAGCTGGATAGGATCCTTCCCCTAGCAAAGATCAGGCAATAAAGCTCTGGGACTAGACAGGTGATGTGAATGGGGAGAGCAATGAGAAGCTGGAGGGTGAGATTCCTGACTGGGAAGAGGAGGGCGACTGCATGTTGTAAAACATGAGGATTTCAAGGAATTGGCAAGTTGGCGGGGAAATAGCTGTGCATGCAATGGAGGGTCTGATTTCATGATATGCATTTGTGAATTATTAGCCTAGTGATACTATTTTTAAGTGAAGGAATAGATGATGCTATCTAGGGGGTGGAGTGTTTGAGAAGGGAAGACCTAGAAATCAGTGCATGAAATTGCAAGTGTTCCCTGGGACTGTGGGCCACAGCCCACCAACGCAGTAGTATCTGGAACGAGAAAGCCCTGACCACTTGATCTTGGGTGATGAGGATCTCAGCTCAAAGCCATGTGTGCAGAAAGTTGACAATCAGGCAAGCTTTCAACTTTTTCCTAGCACTGTGTAATTGCCCAAATATTTAGTCCGATCCCATGTTGAGGATTCTCAAAAAATTACTGATGTCTCATTTGCCTGAGAGAGTGGAAACAGAAAGAAACAAAATTAAATTGATTTTATCCGAACAAATCTAAAGTACTTTGAGCATCTCTCTTTGTGGAGTTTCAGTCCTACCTTGCATTCCTTGATGAAAAAGTCAAGTGTAAGGAGACATTATAACAAAGGATAAAGAAGGTCTCTCTGGGAGAGTAAGAATCCAATTGAAATTGAAGAATGCACAGGAGTTAACCTTCTGCAGAAGGGAGGAGTGGAAATCTTTAAGACAAAATAGCTTGATACATTTTCTAATCATAAAGAAGGTCAGCCTGGGTGATGTGTAATGGATAAGAGAAAGCGTTTCTTGATATGAAGGAAGTGTTGGTAGGGGTTAGATTATGTAGAACCATTCACTGAGAAGTATACATCAGTTCTAAAATGTTCTCTGTAAGATTCATAGAGAATGATTTAAACAGATGCTAGAAATAGGGCACAGTTTCTCCAGTGGATAAATGATTAGTCAAGACCTATTCTGACAGAGGAATGGGCTGCACTGCATTGAGAAGAAACAAGCTGTCAAGTAAAACTCCTAAGTTTCTAGCAGAGGCTGATAGATTCATGAACTTACATGAAAAACTCTTCAAAAGAAACAGAGTTCATGAGTGTGTGTGAGAGGATGGAGGGAGGGTAAGAGTGTATTCTGGACTTCTAAGTTTGTGAAGCCAGTGAAAGACTCAAATGGGATGTCATATTTGCAGTTGGCGAAATGATTCTGGAACACATTAGAGAGTCTGATTTCATGATATGCATTTGTGAATTATTAGCCTATTGATACTATTTTTAAGTGCAAGAATAAAGGATGCTATCAGTGGGGGGGGGCATCAGGGAAGGGAAGACCCAGAAATCAGCCCATGAAACTCCAATATTTGAGAATATGTAGAAGAGGAGGAGCCAGACAAGGAGACCAAACAGGAGAAGATAGAGAAATCACAGAATCAGAAGGAAAGCAAACAGATTATTGCAAGGGAAACTGAGGGAAGAGAGTGGTTCAGGAAGGACATACTACTTTGCCATTGTAGTAGGAGACTGCTGTGGATAAAACATAAATGAATGAACTTGGTTGTATTCCAGTTAAATTTTATTCACAAATGTGTTATTGGCTACAGTTTCCAATCCCTAGAGTAGAGTACAATAGGTTTTTAAATAACATTATTTCACTACAACATTGATAAGAAAAACAAAATTGCTTCCTGGACAGGGTCACTGTTTGTGGCATTTGCCTGGTCTATCTGTGTCTGTGTGAGTTTTCTCTGGGTACTCTGCTTTTCTTCTAAATCCCAAAGATAGACACATGAGGTGATTTGACGTGTCCATGTTGCTCCATTGCAGGTGTGTATGGGTGTGCATGGGAATGCACCTTTTGATGAAGTGGCATCTTCTCCAGGGTGGGGGCCCACCTTGTGCCTTGAGCTGCTGCCTGAAAAGGCTCTGGCCACCTAAAGCCCTGAACTGGAATAATCGGGTAAATCATTATTTCACTTTTTTAAAAAAATTGATCTTTCTTCAATGTGTGTATGCTCACATTTATTTCAATGTTTAATATTAGAAGTGTCTTAGTAGTTAGTTGGAAGTTTGGTGAAATTTTTTTGACCAAAAATGTGCTGTAGGAATTTAACTTCTGTCTACATCAATTACTGTATAGTAAACTCACTTTTGTTGTATATTCGTTTGTTTAATGTCACTGTTTCTAAGAACAAAAGATGCTATGTGAAGACTTAACTATACTAGTAAAAAGTCTTGTAAGTTAAAACAGAAAAGTACCCACTGCATTTAGCTTCAGTAAGATCATTGTTGCTCTTATTAAGATTATTTTCAATTAACTGATGAGTGCCAAAGCCCTGTTGGTGTCTACTGAAGAGAGAATGAGACATTAGCAAGTACAACCAGTTTACAATTCTCTCTCTTAAAATTCAATTTTGAAAGAAAGATAATTATGGCAGTAGTATGAATGAAATATGAGCTAGGAAAATTTTTTTTTGTTTGCCTTTTTTAGAAACTAGAATGAGTAGAATGATCCAGAAGGCTGGGATAGAAAGTCCTCTGAGAAAATCAAATTGGAAGAGAATCACATTAATGTGGAGAGTCTCATATTTGGACACTTTTTTTTCTTCACAGGAGAAAAGCATAGGGTGACTACAAATGTAGTGAGTTTGTTCGTTTGATCAGAAGATGTGAGTATTTTTCTAGAGGACTGTAGAAAATTCACTGTCTCTGAGGAGTGGGCTGAGCAGCAAAGAAGAAAAGGAAATCAGAAATTTCAGAAATTATTCCATGTATGCCATAGTTTTCTAATTATACTTACATCCTTGCTCACATAGGATGTTTCTTCTTTTCTACCATTAAAAAATAAATATTACATATTTAAATAATATATAAAATATAGTTACATGTATAAGTTCCTTGATTTAGTTTGTCTATATACTCTCCTACTTTCCATAATTCAATTTTTCCTTTTCATCCAGTATAAGAGGCAATGCAATGAATTTATTTTTAGCTTAAGTTTTTTTTATTGTATTGAGTCACTACATGGAGAAAATTTTTCAGGAATAGAATTAGCATGTTAAAATTTAAAAAATTGATATAGTGAACATCTCTTTGTAACAGAGAAGTTCTACACAGGGTGCCCCTCAAATATATGCATATCTTAAGAAAGGAAAAATAAAACTGTTTTAAAATTATAATACTCTTTGGCAGTGCAAGATGGCCGACTGGAAGCAGCCTCCAAAAGAGGCTCCTGTCCAAAAGGAAAGACGGCCTCCAGAAACTGCCCAACTAAGCTGAAGACTGGGAGCCCAGATGAGAGAGAAGTGATAACTGCAGGTCACATCTGCTGAGGCAAACTGCAACTCCAAGAAAGCAAGCTTCAGGTACAAAATTCATCTGAAAGGAAAAGTGTCCGTCCCCTCCCAAGAGAGCGGGGGTGTTTTTGTCTTTCTGTTTGCTTTCATTTTTTCTCTTCATTTGCTCCTGCAGGTTTTCTACAGATGAGCAGTGAACTGTGGACCTCTTGTCTCGCCCCACGGGTGAGTGCTGTGGGAAGTGGGGACTGCTTCCACAGAGGAACCCTGTTGTGACTCTGAACACTCCCTTGCTAGTAAGGAAAAACTGAACTGGAGTTTTCCCTGCCATTTTACAGTACACCCTTCCCCTTTTACCTGACAAACCAGAAGCCTAACCTCTGCTGAGACTAAGGGAGGAGGTTCTGGAGCAGAGCCCACCCCGCCAGCAGGACCAAGTGCCTAGCCAGCAAGAGAATCTGGAGCCATGGTGAGCCTCCCTCCTTCTGGCCAGGGCCTGTGCCAGAGACCTTTCGGCCCTGCACCCTGCAGCCACCAGGCCTTCACAGGTCTGCCTCATTCAAGGGACGCTGCCAGTGACTGCGTGGCCCTGGGCCCTGCACCTGCCTGGCCTCCACAGGTCCACCCCTGACCAAGGACTCTGCCAGCAACCACCAAGCCCTGTGCACATGCCCGCCACCCCCGGGCCTCCACAGGCCAGGGACTCTGCCAGGAACCCTGCGCCCCATGCCTGCTGGGCCTCCACATGCCTCCCTCAGGCCAGAGAATCTGCAGGCCAGCCTCTGGCCAGGGACTCCGCTGGTGACCGCTTGGCCCCATGCCACATGCCCACCGGGATTTCACATACCCGCTCCGGCCAGGAACTCCAGGAGCTGTGCGACCTGCATCCTCCCTCCCATATCCTCCCTGCCTCTGCACAGGTCCCACCCATCTGGCCAGGGATTCCAGAAGCCACGCAACCCCAGGGCCCTCACTCTGGAGCTCTCCCAGCCTCTGCATGGAGCCTTCCCTTTGGCCAGAGACTGCTGGAGTCACAGGCTCTCTTTTCCAAAGTCACCATGTGCCAGACACTCCCAGAACTGTGTGCACCATCCCCTGCCCTGCTGCCGAATCCAAGGGTGCCACACTCTGGAGCTACTCCCACAGCCAGAACTCCCTGGCTGGAGCAATCCCAGAGGAATACACAGGGTCACTTTCTACAAAGATCCAGCAAAAATAGAGTGATCCCATTGGGGTCTAATCTTAGAGAGACGTCTCCCCAACTCTGAGGACAGCCAGAGGCTACAGTGAAAAACAATCATGAGGCGGAATCAACGGAAAAACTCTGGCAATATGAATAATCAGAGTATATCAACTCCTCCAAGGAACAAGGTAGACTCAGCACAAGATTCCATACATAAACAAATGGCTGAGATGTCAGAAATCAAATTCAGAATCTGAATAGCAAATAAGATTGACAGAATGGAGGAAAAGATGGAATTAGAATTTTTTTTTTTGTAAAAGTTTTTTTTTAGTTTCTTCTCCTTCCAATGAAACATGTCTAATTATACTTTTTTTTTAAAATTAAATCATAGCTGCACACATTAGTGCAATCAAGGGGTACAATGGGCTGGTTTCATATACAATCTGAAATGTTTTCATCAAACAGTTTAACATACCCTCATGGCATTTTCTTAGTTATTGTATGAAGACATTTGTATTCTGCATTTAGTAAGTTTCACCTGTACCCTTCTAAGTTGCACTATAGGTGTGGCCCCACAAATTACTCTCTTTTCACTCCAACCTCCCCTCTCCCTTCCTGTCTCTTGCCACTTTCCCCATATTCTTGTGCTAAAGTTGGGTTATAGCCTTCATATGAAACCTTTAAATTAGCTTCATAGTAGGGATTAGTAAATTGGATACTTTTTCTTCCATTCTTTTTTGAGACAGAGCCTCAAGTTGTCACTCTGGATAGAGTGCTGTGGCATCACAGCTCACAGCAACCTGCAATTCCTGGGCTCAAGCAAGCCTCTTGCCTCTGCCTCCCAAGTAGCTGGGACTACAGGTGCCCACCACAATGCCCAGCCATTTTTTGGTTGCAGCGGTCATTGTTGTTTGACAGGCCCGGGGCTGGATTCAAACCCACCAGCTCAGGTGTACGTGGCTGGTGCCTTAGCCATTGAGCCACAGGCACTGAGCCTTTTTCTTCCATTCTTGAGATACTTTGCTAAGAAGAATATGTTCCAGCTCCATCCATGTAAACAAGAAAGAGGTAAAGTATTCATCTTTCTTTAAGGCTGCATAGTATTTCATGGAATACATGTACCACAGTTTATTAATCCATTTGTGGGTCGATGGGCACTTGGCCTTCTTCCATGACTTAGCAATTATGAATTGCACTGCAATAAACATTCTGGTACAGATGGCTTTTGTTATAACGTGATTTTTGGACTTCTGGATATATAACTAGTAAAGGAATTATAGGATTGAATGGCAGGTCTATTTTTAGATCTCTAAGTATTCTCCAAACATCCTTCCAAAAGAAACATATTAGTGTGCATTCCCACCAGCAGTGTAGAAGTGTT
>CAUYON010210717.1:0-20637 GCA_963573935.1 Arctocebus calabarensis | reverse complement strand
GGAGAGAAACAGAGAGAGCTTCTCTCTCCCCACTAGAATTCTCTCCCTCTACCAGGAGCTTTAGTGTTTTCTGTATTCTTTTCTGTAAATAAATTCTGTCTTACCCCTGGGGGGTGGAGGGGGGGAGAAATAATGTAATGAAGAATAATAAAATACATGTATTTAAAAAAAAATTGTTGCTAAACCCAAGTGATCTAGATTTTCTCCCATATTATCTTCTTGGACTTTTATAGTTTTGCATTTTATAATCATATCTATGATCCATTTTGAGTTAAGTTTCGTGAAGCGTATCAGGTCTGTGTCTAGCTTCATTTTTTTGCATGTGAATGTCCAGTTGTTCCAGTACCATTTGTTGAAAAGATTATCTTTATCTCATTGTACTGCCTTTTCTCCTTTGTCAAAAGTCAGTTGATGTGGGTCTATTTCTGGGATGTCTCTTCTGTTCCATGGATCTGTTCATTCCTTTGGCAATAGCATACTGACTTGATTACTGTTGCTTTATACTAAGTTTTAAAGTTGAAAGTTGTAAACGAAAAAAAATAAAGTTGAGCAGTGTGAGGCCAGGCACAGTGGCTCACGCCTGTAATCCAGTGCCCTGGGAGGTTGAGGTGGGTGGATCGCCTGAGCTTACAGGTTCAAGACAAGCCTGAGTTAGGGTGAGACCTCATCTCTAAAAATAGCCAGGTGTTCTGGAGGGCACCCGTAGACCCAGCTACTCTGGAGGCTGAGGCAAGAGAATTGCTTAAGCCTAAGACTTTGAGGTTGCTGTGACCTGTGACACCATGGCACTTTATTGAGGGCGACAAAGTGAGACTCTGTCTCAAAAAAAGAAAAAAAGTTGAGCAGTGTCAGTCTTCCAGCTTTGTACTCCTTCCATATTGTGTGGGCTACTCAGGGTCTTTGGCTGCTCGGTTTTTGAGTGTTATTATAGTCTGTTCATGCCACTATAACAAAATACCTCAGCCTGGATAATTGATAAACAACAGAAATTTATTTCTCATAGTTTTGGAGTCTTGAAGTCCAAGGTCAAGAGACCAACAGGTTCAGTGTCTGGATGAAGGCTTGTTGTCTATTACCAAGATGGTGCCATGTTGCTGCATCTTCCAGACGGGACAAATGGTTTCTCCTCTCAGGGCAAAAGATGGAAGGGCAAAAGACCTTAACTAATTCCCCAACCCTTTTTAAGAGTACTCATCCCATCTATGAGAGCAGAGCCCTGGGGACTTAATTACCTCCGAAAGGCCCTACCTCTTCATACTATCACATTTGGTCTTAGATTCCAACATATGGATTTGGGGGGATATAGACATTGAAATCAAAGCAAATATAATAAGGGTTCCTAAAGAACTGCTATTATAAAGAAAGATGAACAGAGATGAGTGGAATAGATCCTCGTGCTAGGAAGAGCACAGAGTGTGGTGGAGAGGAGCCTGAACTGAGTTCGTACATCCTACTACTTTATTCTGGGGGCTAAATGAGCCTGTGACTTTAAGGTGCATCTCTTGAGAGTCCAAATTTAGATGCTTTGTGACACAGACATGAGCCTGGTCTCAGGAGAGACTGTGAGAGAAGCACAGTACATGAGGGTACAGGGCATGAAGTGTCAACCTCTCCTGGGACTAGAGAATGTGGGGCAGATGAGGGGAGTTTGAAATGGCTTCTTCCAGTTCTCTGAGAGAAACGCAGGTCTTGGGTATTAGGGTCGTGCATGTAAATCAGGTGCTGTGCCTCTTCATCTTCAGAACTAAAGCTTCTGTTAAATCCCAAGAATCAACCATGTTAAAAGGGGAACATTTATATCTTATACTGACATGTTGCAGGAAATGTGCAGAGGGGAAAAGGTGGGGTTTTGTTTTCAAATCCTGGGATTAAGAAAACATTCTGCTGGTCTGCTAGGCTTCTCTGGAAGGAAGTTTTGTTTGCTGTGAGATGCCTGCTGCTACTGGGCTCCATTCACCCAGGCCACACCCCAGGCTCAAACGCTGCAACCACAAGAGGCCCTGAGCAGACCTGCGAGTGGAGGGGGCCGTGCATCTCACCTGCCACGCAGCTGCTCCCGGGCCCTGTTCACCTCAGCAGCTGCAGGGAGTCAGGAGGACTCTCCAGAGCAAGTGTGTCTAAAGGCCAGGCCTTCTCGCGTGCAGCCATGTAGAAGGATGTCTCCAGAGACCACCCAGAGGGCCCCTTCTTTTAGCCATTTGCCAGACACTGAAAGCTGCCACTTCTTGCACTATGCCCTTTATTAACAGCGTTCCTCCTGGGGAGGCAGGGCTCTTCTTATCCGGGGACTGCCAGTGGATCCAGAAGGCCCTGAAATGCCCAGAAATTGGGTGTGTGTGCTACGTTGTAGAGAGATGGTCTAGCAGGGTGTCCAACCTGCGTCCCTGTGGACGGCATGCAGATTGTTTGAGCACTGTTTTGCTTCTCTGGGGTATGGGATATCATGAAAAGAATGCACAGACCTTTTGTTTTGCTTATCACCATTCATTAGTGTTTGTGTGTGACTCGAGACAACTTTTATTCTCCTAATGTGTGGCAGAAAAGAAAAACTCCAGTTTTCATCAGATTTTCAAAGGTGAAAGGAAATCCTTGCTCCAAAATGGTGAAGAATCACTATATTAGGAACCAACACCAATGACAGCTGCTCTGTGGAAGGTTTTTCAAAAAGTCTATTCAGTAACATTAATTCAACAGATAACTGAATTGTTTTCCATGCCAGGCATAGTGCTTGGGGCAGGGGATGCCACGATGAACAAGACCAGATATAACCTGTATGTCATTGAGAGACACAGATATGAATCAAGTGATCACATAAATGCATATCTATGCATGCGTTGCATGTTTAATTTCAAACCATGTATTGCTCTGAAGAAAAGGAACCTGACTCTATGAGAGGCAAATGTTTACTTTTTGTTTATATATATATGTATATATATTTGAATAGATAATGCATTAGACGGGTGGCAATAGGCCTTCTGCTGTTAGACCACAAGGAGAAGAGAAAGCATACCTGAAGATATAATGCTTGAAATGACATTTGAAGCAGGGATATGAGTTCACCAATTGAAGAGGACTGGAAAGGTTGGGCAGGTGGGAACACTCTCTACCAAAGGCAACAGCTTATGCAAAAGAGAACTAAAAGAGAACTAACAGCTTATGCATTTTAGAGCTAAAAGAAAGCCTGTGTGGCTGGAGTGCAGAAAGCAAGGGAAGGGAAGCCCAGGATGCTGCTGGGTGGGGAGGGGACAGCCTTGCACCCTGCTTAGTATCGTGCATTTCTCCCGCAGAGCCCTGGAGAGCCACTGAAAGAGGAGAGGTAACTTTAAATCGTGACTGTCGTTTGGACAATGGATCAGAGGACAGAGCAGTTAATGGGCTTTTAATTATTTCAGGCAAGAAATGATGGGGTTGATACTGGTCTTAGTTTGGGCTGTGATAACAGAATGCCATAGATTGGGCAGCTTGTAAATAACAGAAATGCATTTCCCACAGTCCTGGAGATTGAGAGTCTGAGTTCAGGGTGCCTGCATGGTTGGGTTCTGGGGAGGTGCCTTTTCTGGGTTGTACTTACTGTTGTGCACATATCATCACATGGCAAGCGGGCAAGGGAACTCCTTTATAGGGGCATTCATCTCATTTATGAATTTGGGGGGGGTAATAGAAACATTTATTCTTTGGCAGGGGTGGCAATAGACAAATGATAGTGTGAGAGATGTATCTGTGTCCAAGTTTCCTCTTTCTGAAAAATTTTAATGAAACATTTGTTTCAGTTTTCTCAATCCAGTGGAAGACTAATTTGTAACAGTTTTCTTATAATGTAGTTAACATCTGGCTATATTTTGTCAAAGCATGTGACCTAAATGACAGGATCATTTAACATCCTGTAAAAGGATGTAAAAGGTCAATGGACAAAGAGCTGAAGTCTGGTAGAATTTTGCTAGAAGTCATCTGGTCCAGCCTCCAACCCAAGCGTCCCAAGGACATCACACCTTTGCAGGAAGGAGCCCTCCAGTGGCAGCAGGTTGTCACTGTTGTTACAGAGCCATTACCAGAATGACGGTGTGAATGATGATCACTAATGATTAAACAAATAATTAAGACACCTGACGGCTGTAGTTGTTTTGGTGTTCACACGCTTAATTTTCCTTCTCTTCTCTGACCCTTCAGGATGGCTTATTCAGAAGAGCAAAGAGGCGTCCCTTGTGGTTTTATGCGCCAGAATTCTGGCAACTCCATTTCCTTGGACTTTGAGCCCAATGCAGAGTACCGGTTTGTGGAGCGGTTGGAAGAGCGATACAAATGTGCCTTCTGCCACTCGGTGCTCCACAACCCCCACCAGACAGGCTGTGGGCACCGCTTCTGCCAGCACTGCATTCTGTCCCTGAGGTGAGCGGGCAGGGCCTGAGGCTGTGGCCACAGCGGCTGAGTGCTCCTGGCACCTCAGTGTCCGCTGTGGCCATGCCACGCTCCTCAGGGTTTTTGGAACTGCTGTGGTTGGCCACAGGATCGCAAATATAAGGAGGGATTCTCTGCGAGGGCCTGAAGAGTAATCTTCATATTTTTGCCACTCATTTCTAGATTCTGATCTTTGGGGTTTTTTGGAGACGGAGTCTCACTGTGTTGCCCTGGGTAGAGTGCTGTAGCGTCACTGCTCACAGCAACCTCCAACTCTTAGGCTTAAGCGATTCTCTTGCCTCAGCCTCCCAAGTAGCTAGGACTACAGGCGCCCGCCACAACACCCAGCTGTTTTTTTGTTGTAGTTGTCATTTAGTGGGCCAGGACTGGGTTCGAACCTGCCAGCCCCACTGTATGTGGCTGGTGCCCTAATCACTTGAGCTGTGGGCGCCAAGCCTAGATACTCATCTTTTATTAAAATTCAGACTGTGCGTGGTCTTCATGGGAGAGACCTAGATGTATAATCAGTCATGGGAACAGGCTACTGGCAAGGGTCTGTATCTCACGGCCTCTGTGTTGTGGTCACCCTAACCTTTCCTTGCCTTGAGGCAGAGGTGCTGTCGCATCCAGAAGGGACCTTACTGCCACGGATGCTGTCTGCTCCTAGGTAGCTATAAAATCTGGGTCATACCATTTTGAGGGAGGAAACCAGGAGAGATTGTGGGAAGCTGGCTTTGGGGGCTTATTTAGGGGTAGTAAGACAGCTGTTTTATACCCCCAAGGCTGGTAAGGGGGTTATTACATCATGTTCTCATTGATTCAAGGTGTTCCAGGCACCTTGCTCAACTAAGCTCTTATGTATGGAGGTGAAGAGTTAGAGGTCTGCGGTGTGGACCAGGACCTGACGTCTGCTCTCTAGAATGTCTCAGTCTAGTGAAGGACAGAGTTGTAGCCCAGTGTGATAAACAGAGGAGAAGCACACTTAATTCTGTCCAGGAGGTCAGTGTTCACATCCTACAGGATGAATTGTAGTTTTTCAGGCAGAATGAAAAACTGGGGAGACTCTGAAAGACGGGTACAGGGGACACCTTCTGGGTAGAGGAACAGGATGTACAAAGACAGGAACCAGCCTGCTCAGGTCTGCAGGGCTGGGGCTGTTCTCGGAAGAGCTGTGGGGTCAATACCTAACTTGGGCTCCATTCTAATTTTTCTCTCCAGAGAATTAAACGCAGTGCCAATCTGCCCTGTAGATAAGGAGGTCATCAAATCCCAGGAGGTAAGAAAGTTACTGCTTTGGTTTAACAGCTGTCTGGGTGATGGAGAAGCAGCCAGTGTCTTGGCTGAATTGGAATGGGGGTTGGAGCAGGAGAGTGGTCAAGGGGACCTGCCTTGGAATCCATATTCTTCTGCTGTGGGTCAGGTCAGAGCCTACTGCTGTTCCTACCCCTGTTTGAGTCTTTGCTGACCACACTCCTGCCACCACCCTCAGATCTCTCCTGCTTCTTCCTCACCCCCATCTTCCAAATAGCTCCAGTCACATTTTGCTGCTGGAACAGAAATGGAACATGGTGTTTCCTAGAATTCACTTTCTCATCTGTTTAATCCCTAAAATTTTCTTTTATTATTATGATGATGTGTAACAATGGCTTTTTTGAGATCTATTTCACCTACCATAAAATTTACCTTTTACAGTGTGCAATTTATTGCGTTTTAGTATATTCACAGAGTTGCACGTTCTTCACCACTGTCTGGTTTTAGAATGTTGTTATTACCCAGAGAAGAGCCACACCCATTTGGCTGTCACTTCCTTTTGCCCCTTTCCCCGGCCCTTGAAAACTACTAATCTAGTTTCCACTTCTATGGACATGCCTTCCGGATATTTCATATAAATAGAATCATATAATATATGGCTTTTTGTGGCTGGCTTCTTTAGCTCAATGCAGTGTTTTCAAGGTTCATCCCTGTTGTAGAATGAACTTTTCTGTACATTCCTTGTTACTGCTGAGTACCATCCCATCGAATGGATATGCCACGTTTTGTTTATTCATCAGTTAGTGAACATTTGTTTCCACTTTGGGGCTATTATGAATAATGCTGCTATGAATATTCATGTACAAGTTTTTATGTGGACCTATGTTTTCATTTTTCTTGAGTTTGTACCTAGGAGTACAATTACTGGGTTATATGGTAACTCTGCTTAATATTCTGAGATCTGCCAGACTGTTTTCCAAAGCAGATGTACCATTTCATATTCCTGCCAGCAATGTATGAGGGTTCTACTTTCTCCAAATCCTCATCAAAGATTATTATTCTCAGTCTTTTTGATCATGGCATTCCAGGTGGGTATAAGGAATATTTCATTATGGTTTAGATTTGCATTTCCCTGAATGAAGTTGAATGTCTTTTCACATGCTTATTGGCATGCGTATTTATATATTATCTTTGTAGAAATTCCTATTCAGTTCCACTGCTCGTTTTAAAAAATTTATTTTTTATTGTTGAATTATAAGAGTCTTTATGCGTTCTGGTTACAAGTCGCTTACCTATACGATTTGTAGGTATTTCTCCCCATCCTGTGGGTTATCTTCTCATGGTCTTTATGATGTCCCTTGAAGCATGAAAAATTTTCATTTTATTGAACTCTAATTCATTTATTTGTTTTTTCCTTTGTTTGGTTGCTTGTTCTTTTGGTGTTGTAGCTAAGAAATTGTTTTCTGTTTCATGTTCATAAAGACTTTCTCCCTTGAAATTTCTCTTATAGGACATTCAAGTAATCACCTCCTCCAGGAAGCTTTCCTTGAGCTTCGATTCTGATGTACATGTTTCTTTTCTGCACTTCTTTTGATGTGTTTTGTAAATGTCTAGCAGAGGGCTATGCTGCACTTGGTATCTGTCTGACCCACTATCCAGGGGTTGTCATACTACAGCTTAGGACCAATCCAGCCTTCCATCTGTGTTTGTGTGGCTTGTGAGCTAAGTAAAAGGTTTTTACATTTTATTTTATTTTATTTTATTTTGAGACAGAGTCTCAAGCTCTTGCCCTGGGTAGAGTGCTGTGGCATCACAGCTCACAGCAATCTCCAACTCCTGGGCTTAGGCAATTCTCCTGCCTCCGCCTCCCAAGTAGCTGGGACTACAGGCGTCTGCCACAACGCCCAACTATTCTTTGGTTGCAGCCATCATTGTTTTTTGGCAGGCCCAGGCTGGATTCGAACTCATCAGCTCAGGTGTATGTGACTGGCGCCTTAGCTGCTTGAGCCACAGGCACCAAGCCAGTTTTTACATTTTAAATAGCTGAAAACAATTGAAAGGATACACAGAAATTCTTATATTTTTGCAACTTAATGTAAGTTTTACACTATTTCAAAATAAAATTTAAACAGTGTTTTGTAACATGTGAAAATTACATGAAAATCAAATTTTAATGTCTACAAATAATGTTTTCTTCTCCCCCCAGTAAGTAATATTTTATCAAAACACATTCATTTAAGTATTATATGTAGCAAAGTTGAAATGTGGTAACAGAAATGGTTGTAAAGTGACTAGCAAAAATGAAAATATTTACTTTCTGGCCTTTTATGGAAATCTGGGTTTGTGGTACTCCAGCAAGCCAGCACCGCTTCAGTGATGCTATCTGATGGGTAATACAAACATTTATCCTGGATTGGAAGCTGAAAGCATCATTTTGGGCCATACCACACCTCCTCACCTTTCGGAATGTGGTGTGAAATTCACCATGAGATTTTCCTAGCTGTGGCCTGTGGCATAGGACATTGAGTTATTCAGCTTGCATGTATGGTGGCTTGTTAGAAGTTTGTATCTGAGATAGCCTTTTTCTTCTTCGCACGGTGGTGAGTGTGATATTTCCATTCTAACCACTGTCTGGAAGTTTCCACCCAACTTTTGAGGTATACTTGAAGACCAAAATAATAATAACCTAATTCACACTGCTGTAAACCTTCGGAGTGTATGAGCCTTATTATGTTTATCTTTTAGGTGTTTAAAGACAATTGCTGCAAAAGAGAAGTCCTCAATTTATACGTATATTGCAAAAATGCTCCTGGATGTAATGCCAAGATTATTCTGGGACGATACCAGGTTGGTATGATTCATGAACAATATTTGCGTTTTTCTAGTGACACATATTAAACCCCTTTATGTAGGAGCTAACTATGGTTCAAGCTTATTCCCTGAATTGTCCTCAGGGGATGCCCAGTTTAGCAATGACTTAGTTACCATGCTGCGGCCCACCCTGGGCTGAGGTGGAAGTGAAGAGGGTCATTTTGTATGGAGTGAGTGGAGGACATGTTTTATCTGCTCTTTTACCTGGTGCTGTGGCAGGTGTTCCCGGCAACTGTGGGTCCCAGCCTGGCAGGGTTTATGTGCTAAGGCAGATCACTCACTTAAAGGGGAAGCATTAGATAGGAGATACAAACAGGCAAGGTGCAGGGAAGCATAGATGGAGGATTGAGTGCCTTTAAATGAAGTTCTTTTCCAGCTGGTGAGAGTTGTTAAAATGGGAAGCTAGAAATGTGATTCTGCCTGGCAGGCCCAAATCAGTTTTAATCATACTAGGAATGAATAAAACTCAGGCATCTCTAATTTTCAGGGAATTGCTTGGGGGCTGCTGAAATTTCCCCTTCATACCCATACATTTTGAAACATGTATTTCAGATGATTCATCCTTTTCTCACGTACCTACCTCCCTTAGGCATTGAGGTGATCAATGTGTAAATGATTTCCCTGTTAACCCAGGGATTTCTTTGGATGTGCCTGTAACTTTTTGGTTGTGTCCTTTGCCACCTGTTTTGAATAGGCAGGTCCTAGAGCAAGACTTTTTTTCCCCAAAAGGCAAGGAGATTCCAATGGACCATAAAACAGCTTTAGTGACCAGATCGTAGGCTTCTGGAGAACAGGATGGATTTCCTCCTATCTGTTTTCAGTTCTATCTGCTCTCACCCTTGTTTCCCTACCTCTAAGACACAGTGTAGGATATTACATGGAACACAGTTGTTGTTTTCTTTTTAATTTCAGGTTAATGTGAGGCTACAAACAACCAGGTAACATTGTTTGCATTTGTTAGGTACAGTCCTCTTATAGTTGTGTCCTGCACCCAAGAGGTGTCGTATCCCCTTACATTCTGCCCATTAAGTGGGAGCACATCAATCCCTTCTCTGCTCTCCCCCCTTCCCTCCCTTGTTCCTCCCCCCACTTGAATTGTATTGAGTTTTTCTCTTATGTGGTTGTGTATTAGATCATCTACTGGCTTCATATTAATATCGAGTGTATTGGATACGTGTTATTCCATTCTTGTGATACTTTAGGGAGCTTAGTTTTGATAAATATTGACTGGTGAGAGTTAAAGAGTACTATCAATGAATCTTGGAGAAGATTTGGATTTCAGCTGTCATTACCATTTGTCTCTAACTATTGCAGGAGAAGAATAGCTGTAATATTCATCTATCTTGCTGTCAAAAGATTGTTTGCTCTCTTTTCCTTTTTTTTTTTTTTTTATTTATTTTTTATGTATTTGCTCTCTTTTCCTTCAGAGAAAGGGTCAGCAAACTCTTTCTGTTAAGAGCAAGACAGTTTAAAAAAAAGAACAAGGTAGTAATATGTTAGGTTTTACAGGCTATTTAGTCTCCATCACCATCTCTCAGCTCTCTCATTGTAGAGGGAAAGCAGCTATAGACAATATATGAAGGAATAGACATGTCTGTTCTCTAATCAAATTTTATTTATCAAAACAACTAACAGGCCAGCTTTGGTCTGCTAGCCTTAGCTTGCCACCCCTGTTTTGAAGGATCTTGTAGAGACACATTTCACTGAGATTTTGGTGACTTGTCAGCATCACAGTAACTTGCAGTGATCCAGAGGGTTTTCTTTCAGATATGCCTGCTTTTGCAAAATCTAGAATGTGAAGAACCCTTGACTGAACACTGTCCATGTCATTGTTCTCTGATATTCTGGTTAAGAGTAGTTCCTGATTTAGGTCAGGTGCAGTGGCTCATGCCTATAATCCTAGCACTCTGGGAGGCCGAGCGGGTGGATCACCTGAGCTCCTGGGTTTGAGACCAGCCGGAGCCAGAGTGAGACCACTTCTCTAAAAATAGCCAGGTGTTGTGGCCAGTACCTTTAGTATCAGCCACTTGGGAAACTGAGGCAAGAGGATTGCTTGAGTCCAAGAGTTTGAGATTGTTGTGAGCTGTGATGTCACAGCACTCTACTGAGGGTGACAAAGTGTGACTCTGTCTCAAAAAAAAACCAAAAAATATTTCCTGATTTTTTTTTTTTTATACATCTGATCCATTCTCAGCTTCTCTTGGGTTCATGAGCCTGTATTTCCTCTATTTCTTTTTCTTTACCATTTCTGCAATATCTTCCTTTCCCTTCCTTTTTTTCCTCTTAATCCTTTACCTTCCTTCATTGAATTAGACTATGACCTTCTCTCCTTCCTTCTTTCCCCCCATGTCCTGTTTTTTATCATCTGCCGTGTACAGACTCTTCGAAGAACTGGTAAATTAAGGAAAATATTCATGAACTGTCCTCATAGTAAGAGCTTGGTGCTTGTAGCTCAGTGGTTAGGGTGCCAGCCACATACACCGGGGCTGGTGAGTTCGAACCCGGCCCAGGTTTGCGAAACAACAATGACAACAGCAGCAACAACATAGCTGAGTGTTGTGGTGGACGTCTGTAGTCCCAGTTACTTGGGAGGCTGAAGCAAGGGAATCACTTAAAACCAGGAGTTTGAGGTTGCTGTGAGCTTTGACACTACGGCACTCTACCGAGGGTGATGTAGGAAGACTTTGTCTCAAAAAAAAAAAAAAGAGTATGTTACTAGATCATGAAACAACTGTGGCATACTTCTCTCTTTCCCCATCATCTCCCAGCTTCCTAATTCCTTCCAACCAAGGCTGCTTTTACAGCCTCCAGTCCAAGCAGCCCTCCCTGCCCTGTCTCCTCAGTAGAGGGAGTGGGTGGCCTCCCCTCCCACACTGCCTGAGCCTTTTTTCCCCTGCTGCCCCTACCTCCCTCTCAGACAGCTGGCCGCCCCCCCGCTGTCCGGTCAGTGGTCAGCGTGTCTCACCAGCCCGGCGTGTGTCTGTTGCAGGACCATCTTCAGCAGTGCTTACATCAAGCTGTGCAGTGTTCTAATGAGAACTGTTGGGAGCGAGTCCTGCGGAAAGATCTGAAAGAGCATTTGAGTGCATACTGTCAGTTTCGAGAGGAAAAATGCCTTTATTGTAAAAAGGATGTGGTAGTCACTGATCTACAGGTAAAATACACACACACCCCAGTCATCTTCACCAGGCTAAATTCTGCCTGAGTGGTCACAGTTAGATACCAGAAGCAGCTTTCTGTGTTTATTTTTGTACAGAACCACATCTAAAGAATTAGTTTATCTGAGAGAAGTTCTGAGAAAACCTTAAACCCTTTTATCGGGCAGGACTCTATTTATCATTGGCAAAAATATGATTTGAGCGCCTACTGTGTGTGGTGTGTGAGGACCGATGCTAGGTGCAGGGTCACAGGGTCGCAGGGAGGCGAGGATAAAGTCGCGCATCTGATTCTGTAATCCTCCTGGAGAGATGGGATGAAGGCGTAACAGCCGAGCATGGCACCTTTTTCATGTGCCAGAGGAGCCATGCTGGTAACTCCCCACTCCGCCTTCTTGAGTCCTGTGCTTTCTGACCTTCTTTTGGAATCATCGGAAAATTCAATTTTTTAATTGAATTTGTTTATACCCAGAAAGTAGACAATCTTTAATCCTTTTTAGAACGAAGCTATAACTTCCTTGCAAGGGTGTCCAACCTTTTTTCTTCTCTGTCACACATTGGAAGAAAAAGAGTTGTTTGGGGCCTCAAATTAAGTACACAAACACTAATGGAAGCTGATGAGGAAAAGAGGTCTGTGTACAACCTTAGTAATATCTGACGCTACGGATAAGCAAAACAATCCTGAAGTAATCCACGTGCAGCCCAAAGGCCACAGATTGGACACCCCTACAAGATGTATATCCCCAGAGACCTATGTGTCGTCACTATGAACACATGAGAGAGAATGCGTGGCTTTGTTCTATTTTACTTTCTCTGTTTCAGAATCACGAAGAAAACTTGTGCCCTGAGTACCCAGTATCTTGTCCCAACAGGTGTTTGCAGATTATTCCAAGAACTGAGGTAACTGCAAATAATGCGCTCTGCAGATTTTATGTCAGATAAATTTTAGTAATCATTGTGGTGTACATTTAGTAAAACCCATTGGCAATAGCTCAAGGCCTAAATTCTATGCATGATAACTGTGTCTCTGTCTTCCATTCCCCTTTCTCTGCAAACTCTTCCAAGCTTTCATCCTAGGTCTTCCTCACCAGGCATTTCTCCTTCTGGTCCCTCCCTTCTTCCCAAGACACCCTTGGCTCCCTGCTTGCTGCAGTTACGCCAGGCAGTTTGGAGAATCAGGGATGAACTTCTGTAGCTTGAGGCTGTCCATTTCGTAGGTGGACGAACACCTCGCTGTATGTCCTGAAGCCGAACAAGACTGTCCTTTTCAGCACTATGGCTGTACTATAAAGGTAGGGAATGCCTTTCTCCTTTCTGTTTCTGTTGTATAATTCACTTGGCAAATCATTTTACTCTTTGATTTCTTTCAGGATGCAGAAAACTATATAATTTCAAGAATTTTAAGTTGGTAATTGTATCAGGGTTCTCCAGAGAAATAGAACCTATAGGAGATATATATATATATATAATACACATAGGAGACAGGATATATATTATATACATGAGAGAGAGAGAGACATCGATTAACTTATTTTAATGAATTGGCTCATGTAATTTTGAGGGCTAGCAAGTCCAAAATCTGTGGGGTAGGCCAACATTTGGAAACTCAGGCTGGCATTTCTGTGTGACAGTCTAAAGAAGTGTTTCTTCCTTAGGAAACCTTAGTTTTTGCTCTTAAGTTCTTCAACTGCATGGATGAGGCCCACTCAGATTATGAACGGTAATCTGCTTTTACTCAAAGTCTACTTATTATTAATCACATCTATACCTTATCAGCAACATCTAGACTAGTTTTAACCAAACAACTGGATACCATAATCTAGCCAGATTGATACCTATAATTAACTGTCACAATATTTTACTTCAAATTCTGACTCCATTGCCTTCACCTGGTTTTGGAAGCTTCTGGAATCACTTCTCTCACGACAACAAATTCTGTTTTATGGTACCTTTGTATATCGTCAAGTATTTTGAAACAAATTGCCTTAAATCATGTTTTAAAATGTATTTTGTTGCTTTTAAAATATTAAAATAACTATTCAATGAATTATATAAAATAAAAATGAAGTTTGGTCTTAATTTTTTTAACAGATTTCAGATAAATGAAAGTTTTAGGCATTAAAATATATCATGGCTTGTATTATGATTCTATATTTTCTGTAAATCTAAAGTTACTCCAAAATAAATAAAAAGTTTATTTTAAAAAATCATAAAAATCCAGGGTGGCGCCTGTGATTAAGCGAGTAGGGCGCCAACCCCAAACCGAGGGCTGCAGGTTCAAACCCGGCCTCGGCCGAACTGCATCAAAAATTAGTTGAGCACTGTGGCGGGCGCCTGTAGTCCCAGCTACTTGGGAGGCTGAGGCAAGAGAGCAAGAGAATCCCCTAAGCCCAAGAGCTGGAGGTTGCTGTGAGCATTCTACCGAGGGCAATAGAGTTAGACTCCGTCTCCACAAAAAAAAAAAAAAAAAAATCATAAAAATCCTAGCAGAAACAATGAATGAATTTTTTTATTCTTAAAATAAGGAAGCCCAGCTTGGCGCCTGTGGCTCAACGGGCTAAGGCGCCGGCCACTACACCTGAGCTGGCAGGTTCGAATCCAGCCTGGGCCCGCCAAACAACAATGACGGCTGCAACCAAAACATGGCTGGGCATTGTGGCAGGTGCCTGTAGTCCCAGCTACTTGGGAGGCAGAGGCAGGAGACTCACTTGAGCCCAGGAATTGAAGGTTGCTGTGAGCTGTGATGCTACAGCACTCTATCCAGGGTGATAGCTTGAGGCTTTGTCTCAAAAAATAAAATAAAATAAAAAAAAAAAGAAGCCCTTTCTTAAATGACTAATGTAAAACCGGAAGCCACATAATTTTGGTAAGTTTAATCATGAATATTAAAAACTTCTATATGATTTTTAAAAATACATCAATAAAGTCAAATGGCAAACCACAAACTAGAGGGATAAATTTGCAACATATGATCAGACGCTGAAGGGGCCATTTTCCTTAACATATGAAGAATTTTTACTTATGAATAACTTAATTTAATAGAAAAATAGGCAAAGCAATACAGTATGTGAGCAGTTACAGAAAAAATTCATTTGCCTAATATATGAAAAAATGCTCAATTTCACTCCTAAATAAATGTAAATTATAATAAGAAATGTAATTTCACTATCAGATTGACAAATATTAAAATATCTATGATATTATACTTTTTGAGAGAAGTTTGTTATCCTTATGAAAATAAAAAATGAACCCACACATTGACCCTGCAATTCTGCTGTTAGAATTTGTCATAGATATCCTTTCATAAGTATACAATGCTTACATACATATATAAGCACACACAGATGTTTATTATAGTATTGTTTGTATTGCAAACCGCCCCCCCCCAAAAAAAAACCCCAAACTAAACACAACCTTTAAGACCATCATTAAGATACTAACCGTATGGGTGGTGCCTGTAGCTCAAGGAGTAGGGTGCCAGCCCCATATACTGGAGGTGCTGGGTTCAAACCCAGCCCTGGCCAAAAACTGTAAATACATAAAGTGACTTAAAAAAAAAAGATACCAACTGTATAATAATACAGCGTATAATCACATTTTGGAATTCTATACATCCTATAAAAAGAATCAGGCATATGTAAAAACGTTAAATTTAGTTAGGTTCTAACTTGTGTTGCTGTAAGACTAGGGAATTGTGTATGGAGATGGGGAGAAGGAGCTTTTTACTTTTCATTCTACATCTTGTTATATTGTTGAACTTAAACATATTTCTTTTATTTAAAAAACTATTTAAAAATATGTAGTATGAGAATCCTTTAAAAAAGAGAACAGTGAAGAGTGCATAACTTTTTCTTGTGTTTGTCTTGGTTACAAAATGGGTAGAGTTTACCTTTCTAGTGTATGAGATGCAGGCTGCTTTCCAGCTCTGCCAGGGATCTTTACAGTCAGGCCCAAACCTCCACAATTTACCTTGGTACCCTTGGGATGGCTGGGGGAGGTATTCATTGGAAACTTACATGGGACAAACTGTTACCAAAGGGGCCAACCCTGACCGGAAAGGAAATTGCTGATAAATGTTGGCTTAAACTGCATGGGTCACCTGGAACACTTATCATTTGCTTTTACCAGTAATATAGACAATTTGCAAATAAATGTTTTAATGATTATGAGAAATGCAACCATTTCTTCTTGCAAACATATTCTATGACTTCGAGGGCAACAGATTCATGTGGGCTGAAATTAAAATCATGTTGCATACCTTCTGCTCATGGCAGCAGGGCAGTGATGAGAGGAAATGTGCAGGATAAGACGGAGAACTAGCCTTGGCTTAAAACTGATTTGGAGATAACCCCTGCCAAAGAGATAGGTTTACATGGCAATAGTTAAGAGATGATAATAACTGCACTTAACCCACAGTCGTATACTCCCAGGGCAAGGGAGGAAATCAGTGCTCAGAATTTTGACAATGGTCTGATTCTCTTTCTCTGTAAGTTTAAGATTATCTCACAGATGCTATAGAATCCTAGTGCTGGAAAGGGGCCCCTGTGGAATCATTTTTCCTGTAACCTACCGAGAAACCTACCTACCTACCTAGGTAATGTGTAAACTATTAAATTAAGCAAAGTTGTGAAGACTCTGCTTTAGCAGAATATCCTACCACTGCTCATTTCTGAGCTTCTCAACAACTGACTTATTTTTTCTCTTCCTATCAAAGGCTAAGCGGGGGAGCCTGCAGGACCACGAGCATTCTGCCTTGCGGGACCACATGCTTTTGGTTTTAGAAAAGAACATCCAGTTAGAAGAACAGGTAAATGTTCAAGAGTTTAAATATAAAGGGAGGCAACAGAATTACTGGGATTTGTCTGCCCCATAGTGGTATTTTTCTGTTCTGTTTCAGTAAAAGTCTACTGGAGGTAGATGTTTTTCTACTGAGTAGCAAACAGGTTCATAGGATTGTACAACATGAGAATTGGAAGGTGCCTTTGAGATCTTTGGGTCCAGTCCCCTCATTCAACAGATAAAGTAGCTAAGCTCAAAGAAATGTTGATGTGTTTTAACTTGTAAGAGGCAGAATTCAATCTCAAACCCATATCTTCTGAACCTAAGTCCAGTGCTCCCGACTCAATGCTCCCGGTGATACACCACGACTGCCTCTCAGTAGCCTATTCATATACCCTTTGGTTAATGTCTGTCACCTAGTAGGTGTTTGATGCTTTTTATTAAATTAATATTACCATAAGCAACAGTCGACTAGTCTAGGCACTGTGAGTTTTATGAATTTTATAGTAAGTCTGAACTCCTGTCCTTGAGAAGCTTTGCAAACTGATAAATGCATATGTACATAGTAATGTCACTGGACTATGATTATCAAGGGAAATTATATGTGCAAATGCCTGCCAGAGTGCTTGTGGCATGCATGGTAATTTCAATAAAAGTTGATTTTATTGAGTAATTTTTATGAAACTTAATTATGTTGCTAGAACATCTCAGAAGATAAGACTTTCAAGCCCTTTAGAGAAACAGCTAAATTTGACTCTTATGAATTATTTTATGATTTTACTACTGTGAATTGTCTGATCCATATTAAAGTAGGTAAGTGAGTTCCAGGTCAGATTTTGAAGAAAATGAGAAAGACTGATTAAATGATAACTTTGGTACAAGGTATGTTGCCTAGTAGCTGTTCCCAAGCTGTTTCTTTATTGGTTGTCTCATTCATCTGTTCATTCCACAAACAACTACCATATGTCAGGCACAATGTTCATTACTAGGGACACTGAGTCAGAGAAGACATAGCCTTTACACTTGAAAAACTCACAGAAATGGAAACAGGTTAAGTTGCCATGCCTCATGGTACATGCTAAAACTTAGACTGGGATACAGAGGCTGTACTTATCATATGCCAAGTACAGTGTTTGATGCTAGGCACTGTTTTGGTGATGGCTACACGTATAACTTTGACTCAGACTGCACAAAAGCAACCCGTGTAGCCAAAACATTTGTACCCTGTAAGATTCTGAAATTAAAAAAAAAATGAGTAGGAAAAAAATGCCACTTTCTCACTGTTTTTTATTTTTGGAAAAAACTTTCGGAAAAGTTTTTAAAAAAGTAAAAAACAGTATTTGTAGACTTTATCGAACAAATGCAATCATTTTAACCTAATTCTTTGCACCCTCAATGAATCCCAAACAATAAAAAAAGAAAAAGGAAAACAACATTTGTTGCTAGGGACACTGAGTCAAGGAAGGCATAGACTTTAACGTTGAAAAACTCACAGAAATGGAAACAGGTGAGTCGCTTGCCTCATAGCTCATGCCATGACTCAGTCTAGGGTACAGAGGCTGCAGCAGTTTACTCTGAGGGAGTTGGGGAAGACTTTACAAGGTAGGACACCCAAGCGGCATACTGAAGGAAGAAAGATTTGTTGTTTAAAATGTTGTGGAAGGAAGACTTCCAGCAAGGAAGAGCTTGTGCCAAGGCAGGAGCGGCAAGAGAGATGTCGATGAATCAAGGAAATGGGATTTTAGGGTGACTGAACTTCCAGTGTGAGACGGAATGGCTGCGAATTGGTGGGCTGGCTCCAGATGACATTGGCCTATGAGTAAGTTTTGGACACTGAGCGTTTGATTTTTTTTTCATTCATTATTTCGGAAAGGTTTTCAGGGCCAGAGTTTTGAACTAATGTTTGTCAGTAACAGGGAGGTTTATGGAGGTGTTTTAATTGGAAAATACTTGGCTAGTTAATTGGTTGGTTTTTAAGTAAGATAGCTGTTAATAGCATGGTGCTTGGTAAGAGTGAAAGCTCTGCAGAGCTAGAACGCCTGGGTTTGTAGTCCAGCTTTGCACCGACCATATGAGTTTGGGCAAGGTACGATCTCTCTTCCGCAGTTTCCTCTTTTATAAATGGGGTTGTGGTGAGGGTAAAATAAAATTTATTTAGCTATTTGGCACAGTGCCTGACATGTAATAAACATTTTGGTATTAGGTGGAAGCAAGATACTGGAGGTGATAGTGAAGGCTCAACCAAGGCCATGGCTGTGGGATGGAGAATGGGCATCAGGAGACATTCTGAGGCTGAGTGACATGCTGTCAGCTGGGAAGGCATGGAGCATGGTGATGTTGCTGACTGGGATGGACGCTGTAAGAACAGGCGCAGGCGCCAAGTGAGGGTGCAGAGAGGACACACTGAGTTTGCTTTTAGTCGGGTGGGTAGGTGGAGATCACCTCGAGGAGTCTACATAGCTCTGGAGCCAGAGAGCAAGTGTTTGTGTCAGTTGTTTGTGAATTCATTCATAAACTTGTATCAAGTGCCCTCTTAGGGTCAGACACTGCACTAGGCTCTGGGGATAAGAAATAGGGGAAACGTAGTCTCAGGAGACGATTTAGTGGAGGTAAAAGACCAAAATGACAACAACAAAAAGTAAGTGGTAAGAGTATGGAGTAGGGTCATGAAACTGGAGAGGTAATCTGGGCGGGTGGTGTTAGTAAGGAAATACTTCGGAGAGGATGTGTCCTTGACTGGAAGCTTTAAAAATGGCAGCTTCTAGATGAAGAGAGAGATGTGTGAGAGGGCAGGGCCTAGGAGTTGTGTGGTCTTGCTGGGCAGGGCACTTGTGAATCGTTAGTGGGCATACACTGACAAGGCAGCCCAGGGCAGGTCATGTGGGACCCCGTGGGGCCTGTAAAAGAAAACCCCTAGAGACATTAAGGAGAGGAGGCTCAGACCAGAACTGCCTTTTTTTTTGAGACAGACTCTTGCTCTGTCACCCCGGCTAGAGTACAATTGCCTCATCATAGCTCAGTGCAACCTCAAACTCCTGGGCTCAGGTGATCCTCTTGTCTCAGCCTTCTGAGTTGCTGGGACTATAGGCATGTACCACCATCTGTGGATAATTTTTCTACTTTTTGTAGAGAAAGGGTCTCATTCATGCTGATCTTGAACTGTTGACCACCAACAATCCTCCTGTCTTGGCCTTCCAGAGTGCAAGGATTACAGGCATGAGCCACTGTGCGGCCTAGGTTTAGCTTTTAATATTATTCTGGTCACAGTATGGAGTACAAATTGGAGAATAAAACCACGGACAGGGAGAGCATTCATGTCATTCATCCAGTTAACAAATAGTATTTATCAAACACCTGCTCGTGCCAGGTACCAGTCTGGTGGCTGGAATTATAATGGACTGTTGTGACTTCGTGTCAGTCCCAGCTCCCAGGGAGCTTACCTTCTGGTATGTGTCAAGGGTAGATAGATAGTTCAGGAAGCTGCTTTAGCAGCCTAGGTGAGAAATAATGAAAACAGAAACTAGATGAGAGGAAATGAGAAATGGACGTAAGAGGGTTTTTGTTGTTGTTTGTAATACTATGTGTTAGAAGTTAAAGTTGGCAAGTGTTGCCGGTTGAATGGACGTGAGAATAAGTTGTCTAGGATCACTTTCATGTTTCTTTTTTTTTGTTTTGTAGAGACAGAGTCTCACTTTATTGCCTTCAGTAGAGTGCCGTGGCGTCGCACAGCTCACAGCAACCTACAGCTCCTGGGTTTAGGCGATTCTCTTACCTCAGCCTTCCAAGTATCTGGGACTACAGGCGCCTGCCACAATGCCCGGCTATTTTTTTGTTTTGCAGTTCGGCTGAGGCTGGGCTTGAACGCGCCACCTTCAGTATATGGGGCTGGCGCCCTACTCGCTGAGCTACAGGCGCCGCCCACTTTCATGTTTCTTGTTCTTCCCTCAAATAGATTACAAATTCTCAGTAAACAGGCTACTCATGTGTTATGCCTACCACTTGCAAGCTTGTATACTGGACAGGTTACTTAAACTCCCTACCTCTGTTTCTTTTTTTTTTTATTGTTGGGGATTCATTGAGGGTACAAGAAACCATGTTACACTGGTTGCATTTGTTGGGAAAAGTCCCTCTTACAATCGTGTTTTGCCCCCAAAAGGTGTGGCACACACCAAGACCCCAAGACCCC